>JANHGC010007596.1:7333-19297 GCA_027560395.1 Boaedon fuliginosus
ATAGATAGATAGATAGATAGATAGATAGGTAGGTAGGTAGGTAGGTAGGTAGGTAGGTAGGTAGGTAGGTAGGTAAGTAGGTAGGTAGTTTTGGCTCTGCATCACAGATATATAGCATGACTGTAATCCCCAATGCTGAATGAACTGTTATAGCTTTTTGATTAATAGTGCTATAATTGAGGCATATAAATAAAACAATTTGATATGAAGCTAGCTACACATTCATCCTAAAAAACAATGCTCAGTATGTTCAAGGTACTGAGATGAATGAAAAACTAATACCATTTGCTTTGGGCTATTAGGAAAAATGGTATATATATTTAGAGAAGAAATCATTACAAAAATAATAAAACACTGCATATGACATTAAATACATAACTCAAATATTAAAAAAAATTGAAATGTGGGTTTGCCTGATTTTCCTTTCAATAAATTATTAAGGCCAAAACAATTCATACTAATTATTTCTCATGTCAAGCTTAATATTCCATAAACCTTACAGAACCTAGCAATAGTTATAAATGCATTTTTCTCTTACAGCAGACCCAGTAAAAGAGTTACATCAAATTATTTGGGGATTATATATATTGATAGAAACAAATATACTCAAAGTTAGCAAGACTATAGATTCAAGGGCTACTCAACTCTAGAAATCTTCCATCCTTAGTACTGGATAAAGAGACATTACTCTATATAAAATTGATGAATACTTTGGGATCAAAAGCTATTATTTATTATTATTGTCTTTGTCACTTCCCCGGATTATTGCAATGCTGTATATAAGGCTGACTTTGTAGACCACTCTGAAGCTATCGTTGGGATTATGGTTACAACTCAATACATCATATAATACTATTGAATAAACTGTCCTGGTTATTAGTGGATTTCTAAATGCAATTTGAAGAATTGTTGGTCAGCTATAGTTGTTGGTTGTATACAGGTCTTCAGCATGTGCTGGAGTGTAATAATCAATTTGATTGCCTTCTTTTGTAGATTTCTGTTGGTCTTTTTTTTTTTCAAATATATTATGAAATACATTATTCCAGATGTGGGTATATCATAAATTTATATAAGAGATTTAAAATGTTGACAATTCTATTTTAAAATAATTTCCTAATGACTCTTAGATATAATTTGTCTTTTTTACCATTGTCATACTGAGCCCAAGATCTTGTTTCTTATTTATCAAAGTCCTGTCTGCATCAGTGCTTATGTGAAGTTACATTTTTTGTCCCAATGTACATTACTTCACAGTTGGTTACATTAGATTAAATTAGATTGATTAAATTTTACTGTAATACAGTTAAGCAGGTGGAGCTACTCAGAAAGGCAACTGTCTGTGAAACCTATTAGCCTTATTTTCATCATTTATTTTGTTTACATTTCATATTGGAGTCTTCTTTGGAAAACAGTAGCCCTGAATATATCTATACTGATTTTCCAAAAGGGAAATTTCATTATTATGTTCATATTTACATGTTTATAGCTATTTTACATATTAATTGCTGCATACATATTCCAAGTACTAGCTCCAATGTATGTCACAGGAATGCATAGTTAATACTGGAAAATATTTAGTAGTGCAAGATCATTTTTCAGCAAGACAAGCTGCTGTTTCTAAACAGAATTTCAGGACAGCTGATTTATGGAACCAGCCATCCAGACATTTGAGAAGAACAATTTCTGTATCAACTAATTCTATTAACTTGCAATAGCATCTTATTACTATATTTCAAACTATGACAGACACTAAGTAAAAGTATGTTATACCTGATAGGAAAAAAGAATATATATTCTTTAATCTATATAAAAGAATACAGTTACTAGCCGCAAAATAAAATGTATATTAGAATGAGGTGGCTGGATGGAGTCACTGAAGCAGTTGGTGTGAGCTTAAATGAACTCTGAGGGATGGTAGAGGACAGGAAGGCCTGGAGGAATGTTGTCCTTGGGGTCGTGAGGAGTCGTACATGACTTTGCAACTAAAACAACAAATTCATTAAATGTATATATTTATTTAATAGGGAATCACATATTGCTTGAAAGAAATATCTTGAAATTCTGTTACATTGTTTAAATTATAGCAATATAGAAATAAATTATCACGGTTTGCTAAGAAATTAGTAGAACTTTTTCTGCTACCACTACCATCAGTTTATGGTAGAAAACACTGAACTATTTGATCAGATTATTTGGTAATTTGAGCACAATGGATCTAGTAGGAGAGCTGTATGACTAAAGTTGTCCAATCTTGTGCAGCCAGAAAAAAAAATCACTTATCTGTATATCAATTTTTCTCAATAGTTGTTTGGTTTAGAACATTACTGGTTTTTTTTAAAGCAAAGTAAAGTATTCCCTGCAGACTCCGCTAGTCATTGTAAATTTCAAAGTAAGTTTCCTGACAGCATTAGGTTTAAGTAAAAGATTTTTTGTAGAAACATTAGCAAGTGGTTTATACTTTTATTAAGTTTAATGTTTGTCCAACGAGTGCACTCATTTATTCTGGAAACAAACATAAGGAAACATGGTTGATTCAAAGATAAATTTAGAATACTTTGAATACTGTTCAATGGTTGTATTAAAAACAGTATTCTTGTGTATCTTCCTCATCATCATGCCACTTGTTTGACATTATGCTGGCCATGGCAACATAATTGGAGAGAAGACTAGACAATGAGAATATCATTTACCTAGAACATTGATATTATATACAGCATATTTACATTTTTATTTTTTTCTATTCTATAAGTAATGTATCATTTGTATAGATTTTTGAGGATGGGTTTGGTGAAAATAATACTAGAATGGTTACCTGCTCTTTAACCTGCTTTAATCAGACTTTAAGATGAGTATTTTAAAAAGATTTTATTACTCATTGTATTTTACTATTTTTCTCTTAACTTTGAAAAGATGTATCTATTATTGAGAAATAATAAAAGAGTGTACTGCATTTATTACAGTATAATGAACTTTACAGTATAATAAACTCTCCAGTCTATGGTAGTTGATTACCGAGGTGGTGCAGTGGTTAGAATGCAGTACTGCAGGCTACTTCTGCTGACTGCCAGCAGTTCGGCAGTTCAAGTCTCACCAGCTCAAGGTTGACTCAGCCTTCCATCCTTCTGAGGTTGGTAAAATGAGGACACAGATTGTTGGGGAAAATATGCTGATACTGTAAACCGCTTAGAGGGGGCTGTAAAGTACTATGAAGTGGTATATAAATATAAAGTGCTATTGCTACCTTGTCATAATTTGGGTTCTAAAGGAAGATGCTATTTATAGGCATTGTTGAAACATTTTGATCATAAATTATAAAGATATTATAAGGATCATTATAAAAAAGTTTGATAATTTAACAGAAATTGTCAGGTTACTTAAAATATATAGTCCTAATATTTCAGTTTTTTTCCCTTGGGAAATAAATAGAGGCAGCATTATCAACATCAGTATGGATGTCCAAGGGTCATATCCAGATTGTATTAATTAATGTTTATCCCAAAATAAATCTTAATGTATATATATTTGGAAATTATGCTTACTTCAATTGCATTGAATATTTATTTACAGAATTTTTAATTTTCTACCACTTGAAAGAAAATCTGTACAAAGCAGGATCTAGAATTTCTTTGCCTATTTGTTTTCCCCAGATAATTTTCTACCAAAAACAATTCCAATAGGGTTTTGTTTTTCTTATTGATAAAGAAATTTGTATTCTTCTATGTCTTTAGTAATAAACATTAATCCCAATTTTTAGCCAGTTTCAAATAAAACTTGAGTTGTAAATTATTATTTTTAGAAGATGTACAGTATGCATTAGTGTAAAACAAGGACATGCTGTATGCACTATTAAATTGTCTTTATTTTTCTAATTTTTAGTTTGTTTTTCATCTTGAGTTTGATATCATATAACAACCTGAACTTTAATAAATTGAATTTTAATTATTGTTTTCATTTTTTAATTTTTTTTATTTCAGTTAGTTTCATTTTTTGTTTATCTTTCTCATTGTCTCTTTAACATTTCAGCAAAAAAGATCCTCCTAGCCTAAGATTTTGAGACTGAATGTTGGACCTTATAGAAGATAAGATTAGGTGCAAACTTTTGGAGTAGCTAGGCATATCTGGAGAACATGTTATGGAGGTTCTCACAAAACATCTGCATGTCATTGGAAGCTTGCTGTTTTGCCATGTAGCTTCTATGATTCTTCTGGAAAACTTGTGATAACAATCTGATTTCTTCCTATTATTTCCTCCAGCATTTTCAAGCAATCATACTTTGGTTTTATTTTCAAAGAATGAATTACATAGATCCCTTAGGCAATCTTGTAAACAATTATGGAGGTTGGGATTTTTGCTCTGCAGAATGTCAGCTTCCTATTTGTTTATTTTGTTTAATTGAAAAATAAACTCAAGTGAAGCAGATAAAATAAATGTTGTCAAATAATTGGTTCATTCTGACCTTAGAGAGAAATACTTAATAGAATTTGGCTTGTTCAGTTCTTATATGCCTAACAAACCATGCTTTCTGATATATAGCATTATACAGTATGAGGATGTGATTAAACATTTGTATATAATATTCTTATTTATAGCCACTAATGGATAAAACGTCTGTAGATCAAAGTGTTCAAGATTATAAATGGCCATTAGAAATTTTTATATGTAACATTCTTCATTGCAGAGCTTCTCTTCTTCCTCTCATTTCCTTCATTTCTATTTCCTACATTTCAATTGTCGATCTTTACTGTAGTGACTATATTTTCTTGTTTAATTAATTTTCATAAGCAATAAAAAATGAAAGAGATGTCATGCTGCACATACTAAGATTTTAGAGGTTTGCAGAACAGAAAATAAAGAAACCAATGCAATATTTGCACTGCACAATAATTTCAGGATTAGTGTGTATATATGTGATTATGAATATGAATGGTTCAAATACTTTTACATTATCATGAAAAACAGAATATATTATCAGTGATATGGAAAATTATAATGAAATCATTCTTGACTCCAAATAATTCACGTCCTGAGATCCAATGGTCCCCTACTTATTTCATCTTCCAGGAAGTCATGAAGATTCAACTCTTCTCCCACACATTAGGTCAGAATATAAATTGGGGCCAGCACATGTGAAGTTGGTGTGAAGTTGTTATATTTATTTATTTATTTACTTCTTTATTTATTAAATTTTATTAGATTTATATCCCATCTCTCTTCCCCAGTCAAGGGGAACTTGAGGTGGCTTACAACAGTTAAAACACAGTCACACACCAACCAATAAATACTCTTCCAAAAGTGGTGGTGGGGGGCATCAGTTCCAGGCCCGCCCACAGAGCCAGGTCTTAGTGGCTCTGTGGAAGACCAGCAAATTAAGGATAGTTCTAATCTCCATGGGTAGTTGGTTCCAAAGGGCTGGTGCTGCCACAGAGAAGGCCTTAGCTCGGGGACTCTCCAGCCAACATTGTTTAGCTGATGGGACCCATAACAGGCCAACTCTGTGGGATCTAACTGGGCGCTGGGAAGCATGAGGTGGCAGAAGGCGATCTCAAAAGTACCCCAATGCTAAGCCATGAAAGGCTTTAAAAGTTGTTATTAGCACCTTGAATTGCACCCGGAAGACCACTGGGAGCCAGTGCAGCTCATGGAGGACAGATGTTATATGGGTGCACTGAGGTACACCCTTAATCACTCACATGGCCGCATTCTGGACCAGTTGACGTCTCAGAGTGCTCTTCAAGGGTAGCCCCATGTAGAGTGTATTGCATTAATCCAATACAATAATCCTACATCAACTATTGTCTTAGTTGAAAGTGTATTTGAAGCTTTTTAATTTGTGGAGATTTGATGTTAGTTGCCTAGGGCTACATTGTGTAAGATGATATAAAATTGCATGTTAGAAAGCAGGATGGATAGATAGGTAGGTGACAGACAGATGGTTTTTAGGTAATTTTCTATCAGAATTGCACCACATGCAAATCTTAAATTTAGTAGAATAGCAGCAAATTTAAAGAAGGAACAGTTACTAAATTATTTCTTTGTTTCTTCCTTATGTTTGAAACCATATATATCTGGATTAATATTTTTAAAGTTGTATGAAAGCAAAGGTGTAAAAGATGGAGACAATTCTACCTAAATTATTCACCTAAAGTTTCCTGACTCCAGAAATGGTATGTTAAATGACTGGTTAAACAAATGCATCACTGCACACAGGTGTTCTCAGATTGTAATTCTTACCTAACTAGAAAGAAATGAATTGTCATGGAAGCAAGAGAAGTCAGGCCACCAACTGTGAATAAATTTAGTCATACCTGCTGTTATGTAGGTTATAATTTAGAAAGCTAATTGTATAATACATTAAAGTTGCTACTGTAAATGAGACTTTCATTGCTATCTGAATCTAGCTATCTTCATGCATTAGTGCTTTCAATCCTTAGTTTGAGGATCATAGATACAAAAAGTTTTTCTGACCAAGGCTCACATTCAAGTTATGAGTTATGTGAAAAATGTCACACTCCAACAAGTAAACCTGATGAGGAAAGAAGTAAGAGTGTGATAAAACAAGTATGCTTCAATTAAAGGTGACTAAAACTACAGAAATAAATTAAATACAGTTTATTTGAACTCTACCTGTATATTAAAGTTTTGTCTTTCTGCCACATCAAAAATTATATTTTCACAACTTTTGGAGTGACTCTCAAGCTACATCCAAGATTTTGGGAGCCAAATGATTCTGCATCACAGTGTGAAATAATGTTATATGGTTGAACGCGCTAGGGTCCTTTGAAAAACCTTTGAACAACACATGGGATTTATCTTCCCTACTTTTCTCATCATATTGTGCTTTTATTCTAAGATCCTGATAAATAGTCAACATGTTTCCTATGTTAATCAGAATGGTACTAATTATATGAAGATATTGAAATTCTGTGTGTATATCTATATATCTATGTCTCTATGTGTGGCTTGATAAATGTTTCTTTAAAAAACTACTTTCAAGATTATCAGGTAGAATAACTATAGAATAATAGCATAGACTAGGATACAATAATAACAATAGTAAGAAGAGAACAATTAAAAACCTTCCTAGGAAGTAGAGAATTTTAACACATATATTTCTAAAACTTTATCCAGTCACTACAACTATCTGAAAAGAAGAAGAAAAAAACAACAGAGAAAATAAGGTAGCTCTTAACTTAGACAATAACCCAAAGGATACTAATATTTTGTGATAAATTATAACTAACTTCAACCTAATCTTCAGAAATAGAACATGATATAAACTAAAATGAAAAAAATAACAAATTTGCCTGATTGGGTAGATTCAGTAGCAAGAAGAGACTTCTATAAATGCCACATCTAAGGGCAAGAAAAAGCCCCAGTATATCTAATCTGGATTCTAGATTTTTTTTTCTTTTTCCATTAAAATACTCCTTGTCTTGCTCTTTTTCCACTTAAAATCCTATGTTAAGAAAACTGGATAATGACACACCTATTAGCATGGCACTAAATATTGCCAGATGTACATTTTCATAGAAGTCCAAAAACTTAAGAATACCCATGGAGCAGCATCTTTTTCATTCTTAAACACTTAATAGGAAATACACATTGTCACATTATTAGAATATGTTTTGCTTTATGCTGCCAAACAAATACTTGGGATTGTAGAAATGTGAATGTTTGTCAGTGACGTCAATATGAATCTGATTTCAAATTAACGGAGAAAAAGACTAAAGAAGAGAATTACTTAGCATGATCATTCATCTTGCTGCCAGAAGCAAGATGCACCCCCCCAACCTCCCTAACCTTCTGAAAGGGTCTCAAAACCTGGCTCTACTGATTGGCTTGGGGTGTGTGTGAGTGGTCTGGTAATAGAGATTATGATGGAGATGATTGATCTGGTAATTGAGAATATTACAGCCCCATACGTTTCATGTACTCTGCTCCTAATTTTAGCTAATTCTTTCACATTGTAATGTATATTTGTGTTTTCATTGTATTGTAAGCTGCCCAGAGTCCCTTTGGGTAGCAAGATGTGTAGCATTCATTGAATGAATGAATGAATGAATGAATAAAATTAGTGTGTTCAAGAACTTAGTTTACACTTTGCTGAATTATTGAATTTAATACAGTGATAGTCACAGAAACATTGTAGGTTTTAATACAGAACTGAAGAGTTTGGAGCTTTCAATTTTTCATATGACTCACAATATATGACCAAGAGTGGTACTTTATTTGGTGGCCCTACATCTTCCTTGCGTTCCTTCTACCTCACAGAGGAAAAGATTTGTATGAAGTTTTTTTTAAAAAAACATACAACTTACATCTCCTTCTGTGACACGTGTTCTATATTCTAACAACCATCTTCCATATTTCTTTTTCTAGAGGAATTTGCTAAGTAAAAACAGTCACAATATGATCATTCTTAAAGATTCTAGACTTCTTATGGTAAAATGTTAACAAGATGTATTCCATAAAGTGAATCTCAGTGGCAGGTGCTTAAAACAATACAAAGGAAATTATTCAGTTAACTTCCAAAAGGCTAGTAATAGTTTCCTAAATAGCTCTTCTGCAGAGGCAAATAATTATAAATTTGGAAAAGCATACTGTTAATTTGACACAGTTGTAATGATATCTCTGTAGGTGGCACATATCATGCCCCGTTTTATAAGCTTCTTAAGAACCTAATGGCAGCATTTACTCAATAGGATACAGGAGGATGAGGTAGCATAATTGCAGCATCACTGAAGCATGACTACATGCTAATTAACAAAATTGGAGTTGCTCCACTCATGCTCCTATTTCATCTATCTTATTTCATTTACTTGTACATGCTGTTATGGTCAAAAAATTGCTATATGTGTTGTCTGAATATTATAACAGTGATTATCGACTGGATGTTCCATTCTGCTATAGCTTCTGTTGACTAATTTTTGCTCTGAGTGCATTAAAAGCCTTCCAATCTTGTGTTTCTACAATCCTGTTAAATGTTCTCCCGTGATACTATATCAGGTAAGTTAGCAAGGCTGAAAAAGCCAAAGCCTACCAGTTTCTATGAACAGAAAACCTTTAGAAACTGTCTTCAATTCTGTTGCTTAGTTTTATTTTATTTTTTGTGCCCTCCTGTGCACAATGCAAGCATTTAAAGAAGAGTGTTCAATTTATCCTGAAATGAATTATTTATTTATTGGTCACCTTGGACCAGGAGTTAGCTTACCACGAGTTAGCTTAGAAGATAAACATTTTTTTTTTCAAATCACTTAAATTCTGGTGATTATATGGATATGTGAATGTACTTTCCTTGGTTATGATATAGAAATAATGATGTATCATAGATCCTGCAGGGGGAACGGGGTTTTGCTTAGCTTTTTTAGGTCAAATGTGGCATATATTCATGTCCTAATTATCCTAGTACAGGCCATCTACCTTTTCTGGTTTTCAGGAATCGTTTGATTTTGTTTTATGATGTTTTAAATTCATATAATATTCCTCCCACTCCTATCCCACCATATAACAGTCTCATCTATGTTTATAGCTATGATTCAAAATTATTGTTTTTTCTGCCCAAGCTGCTTTAAGCTCTTCAGAGCAGATTATTTGAAGCATTCTTTCAATTTAATTAACAGACACAGCTATGTTTTGCTGAATGTCCTTCCATGCAGTATTGCTGCCCTGGGCTGGTCACTGCCTTATATAGCCATTTCTTCCTGGGCTACTGGACTGATGACATCTCCGCTCCCTTTTCCTTATATTTAAAAAAAAACAATTGAAAAAAAAATAAAGACATGTTTAAATCTAGCAGTTTTTGCAACGTGCCATGATTGCTGGTGATTTCCTAGCCTTTAAAAAAGTTGCTGCTACACTCATTTATCAGTAATTCTAGAAAGCAGCTTTTCCATGTTTCCCCTTCTCTTTCCTCCCACTGACTGTAATTACTGTTGTCAGCTTTGAACAGTTGCTGAATAAATGGACATTGAGCAAGACTTCCTATAGTTCCAGAAAATCTTGATCACTTAGGAATGACTACTTATTAATTCTATTAAGAGCCTATAGATTACAACTATCCAAATTCTTAACTCCAAATTCTTAATTCCAAATTTCATTTGGAAATGAAATTTTTCGGCTGTGGAGGACTGTGCGTGTGCGCAGGGGGATTGCATGTGTGTGTGTGGATCACGTGTGTGCAAGGGTGTGTGGCCATGTGTGCACATGCACTTTCAGCATGTGACAGCAAAAAGGTTTCCCATCATGCTATGGAGTGTAGGGAAAGGCTACCCTCTAATATATCCCAGAGCAGGGAAGGTGTGTGCAGCTCTTGAGTTACATTACACAAGTGGTAATGGTAAGGAAGAGGACCAGCATACAATGTATTCCCTTCCCTTGCCAGCAGACACTATGAGGAAAGGCCATGCTCTCTGTATAGAAGAAATTGTTCTGTTGTTATTTTGAATATGTCATATCAGCTTTTTGACTCTTGTTTTGAGTAATTTCAACTTAAGAGAAAAATCATTTGCAATTAGTTAATGGAACAGTTTGTAACTTTATGCAAGATAAAAGGAACAGAAAGGAATATGCTTTAGTTTTTACTATACAAATATATCTAAGCCTGTGAGTTTAATATGTTATTATGTAATTATTCTTATTATCCTATTATCCTGGATTTTTTTAAAAAAACGATACAAATTGTATACAAAACAGTAAAGGGGAATTATTTCTTTTCATTTCCATTTTAAAGCTCTTTTTGTGAACAAAATAATGACAGTTGTGCAGCATGCATCAGCCTTCTAATATAAGACAAAGAAAGAAATTGTCAGTGAGTAACAATAGAAATTTAGTAACAACTCCAGTATGGAATAAAGAAAATGTGAGAAGAACAACTTGATTGTTATCTCATTCTGGACCTTAAAAAAAACAACACTTTAGCTTCTTAACAACAGATCCTCCACCATCTTCTTGCTCTCTACAATGCCACCAAAATATATAT
Source organism: Boaedon fuliginosus (assembly GCA_027560395.1). Taxonomy (NCBI): domain Eukaryota; kingdom Metazoa; phylum Chordata; class Lepidosauria; order Squamata; family Lamprophiidae; genus Boaedon; species Boaedon fuliginosus. The sequence continues at coordinate 18,312 of JANHGC010007596.1, forward strand.
TCTGAGTAGACATAGCTAAGAGTGAGATTTAAATGACCATGTATTTTGATACAAATGCCTCTTCAGTGCACAGTAGAAGCTTATTTATGGTAGATTCAGCTCTTTTAAAATAATTCTAATGAGATTGTTTTCTACTTCTACAAAAACTCTTCTGTTCAATGTTGGAAGACAGAGAGGATAGGAATATTTTCCTTTCTTGTAACTTATTTTCTTTTTCCTTCAGTCCCTTTGTACCATTCTTTATTGCCTTCTTTTTTTGCTATAAAAATAATATATTTTAAAACAGCAACACTTTTCTTTCCATTAACTACCTATATAATGCAATTCTTACATATTTATGTATACTTCCTTAAAATCAATAGGATTTGCTGCACAAAAATTACACAATGAACTGCAACTAAACCCAAAGTCATTTCTATTAGAAAGCAAGTGTTTAGAAGACTAACATTTTTCTCCTGGGGCTAATTATACAGCTGTATTTTTTATAGATATTTACCCATACTTATTAATATCTCCTCTGGTATGAAATAAACATAATAAATTTGATTACTAATTTAATCTAGACTATGTAGGTCAAACAATTTTACTGATTTAATTCATAGAGAAACATCATGAAGAAGAATTAGTATTGGCTATCAACAAATACCAGATGAGACCTAATCCCTGTAATTAGTTCACAGAACAAAATAAATTAGCAAAAGCAACAGGAAAAACAAATGAAAAAATATCTATTAAACATAATTTTTAATTTGTTGTCTGAATTTTTCGCAATCAGGAGCAAGCCTGCTGGAAACAAAACTGCACCTCCTGCAAAACACAGTACTAAACAAACTGGCTGTCTGACTTTCATAATTAAGTAAACAAATTGTAGATACCCTGTTTCCCTGAAAATACATCATCCCCTGAAAATAAGACCTAGCTTGATTTTTACATATGTGCCCAATATACGTGTGCCCCTAACTAATAGGTTAGTCAGTGGATGACAT
>JANHGC010007597.1:2499-14196 GCA_027560395.1 Boaedon fuliginosus
TGGATCAGAGTATTTGCAGAACACCACGAAGTTTTTGAACGCGATCCCGCGCAGCGCGCTTTTGACAGCCGATCTGGCAGCGCATCCACGAAGCGGGTAACCAGCGAACCGGGAGAAAACCATCCCTGCTCCAGTTCTGCTATTCCATGAAAGAATCATGTCCAAGTACTAACCAGTCCAAATCCTGTTTAGTTCCCAGACTCAGCCAAGCTCTGCCAAGTATTGTCACCTGGACCAGGGGTCTCCAACCTTGGCAACTTTAAGACTTGTGGAGTTCAACTCTCAGAATTACTTAACTCTCCAAAGGTAAGATTCATAATCTTTTTCAGGATGTGTGACAAATTGGTGAACAGCCTTCAAACTGGAGATTGAACCAGGACAAAGAGGGCAGCTGTAGATCAATGTGCTTAAATAGTAAGTCCTCATTATCATGCCCTATAGATAGGAATATCTATAGGACATAGTCAAATAAGTTGTGATGGTATAATTGAAGCTTTGTCCATTTTTATATGCATCAGTCACATTAAAAGTGGAATGTTTGGACAGACTCTTAACCCAGAAAATATGAGATCTAGAATAATACAGTATCCTCAGAGCTCAATCTGCCAAGCATCCATCCATCCAAAGCTGGAAAAAGTTACGTTTGAAGTAGCAAAGCCACTCTCCCTCCACCTTTTAGTTCCCATTATAGGTCAAAAAAGCAGACTCAGTCTCATGTCCTGGTTGAAAGGCTGCTTGAAGCCTTTCAGTATCATCCAAAGATTCAGGGTGTAATGCAACCATGTGGTTGATCAGCCTCTTCCATCTTATCTCCTCCATGTGTGTGGGTTAAGGATTATGGGAGTTGAAGTTGGATTTATCTGGAAGGCACCAAGGAAGATTATTCTTGTTATATTGGTATGCCAATCAAAATAATATATTGGAGGAGATAAAACCAAAGGAGGAGCAACCAGGGGAAATGGACTTTACGAGGCGGAAGATAAGGGACGATGGATAGATTTTGATATAAATGAGAATCAACCTGATATTTTAATTATGTTGATAATTAAATAAATAAAACAGGCTTTTTCTGATACATTAACAGTGCTAAGGGGAAGGAAATAAAAATAATATACTGTATTTTTAAAATAAAATATATATGAGATGATTTTTTTTTATTTTTAGAATATTTTTAGAAGAATTTTAGGCATGTTAATTAAAGTTTTATTATAAATTTAAATAAGAGATAAATAAGAATTTTAAAGATTTGGAAACTTGTATGCAAATGAAATTGAATGTTTAAGTCCAAACGGCATTGCTTGGACATAAAATAACTTTTTTATTTCTGTAACACTTTTAAAAATAATAAAAATTATTACAAATATATAAGTTTCCCATTCAGTCAGCACTGTTTATATATATGTATGTTTGTATGTTTGTATGTTTGTATGTATGTATGTATGTATGTATGTATGTATGTATGTATGTACCGTATGTCAGAAATGGTAAATTTGGTTATTAGCACAGCATGAGCCTTGGTGGCGCAGTGGTTAAATGTAGTACTGCAGCCTATCTCTGCTGACTTGTTCAGCAGCTTGTCAGATCGAATCTCACCAGGCTCAAGGCTGACTCAGCCTTTCATTCTTCTAAAGGTCAGTAGAATGAGGACCCAGATTGTTTGGGGGCTGTCAGCAATAATATCCTCCATGGTGAAACGGTGGGTCAAGGAAAGTTTGAGTGTGAGTGCTGACTTTCTGTCAGCAACCAACCACCTGCTTTTCGCTCTGTTGTTGGGATAGTCCTATATCCACAGGCACTTCCTGAACAAACCTCACACGAACAGCCAGCGATTCAGAAGAGCAATGATTTTAATTCGGGCTTAATCAAAGTCAGCGCTGAATTTCCCATTCAGTCAGCACTGAATGTTTAAATATGCTGCCTAATGCTTCTTTCCACCTGTGACTACCATACCTTCTATCTACGTCACCCATAACCATTCCATGCACCCATGCTTAAAGGTATAGTCAGCAACACAAATCCTGTCATCTTCTAGCTGATGAGGCATGCCCAGCATGATGTTGATCTCAGGATGAGACTCAACAGGGGCAATATGCTGACTCTGTAACTGCTTGGGGATTAATTAATTAATTAATTAATTAATTACATTTTTATCCAAGCAGTTAGTCATCTTATTGCCCCCAACAATCTGGGTCCTCATTTCACCGACCTTTAGAAGGATGGAAGGCTGAGTCAACCTTGAGCCTGGTGGGATTCGGTCTGATGACCTGCTGAACAAGTCAGCAGAGACTGCAGTGCTGCATTTAACCACTGCGCCACCGAGGCAAGAGCTCTGATAATATCTGAGCGCTATTGCTATCTATGTTGGAGACCGCCCAGAGTCCTTCGGGTGTTGGGCAGCATAAACATGTAATAAATAAATAAATAAATAAATAAATAAATAAATAAATAAATAAATAAATAAATAAATTCTGGGAAATGGTACCCTGTGCTTCGAAGGAAGGACAACTTGCTCAGAGGAGGTTCCAAGAAGCCAGTTTACTGGCCAGAAAAAGAACAGCTGCATGGAAGTTATTTTCCTCATCCCTGCCAGAAATAACATTTGGCTCCAGCTGCTGGTTGCCCGGAAATTGTAGACATGAGGGAAGATAAGACGAATAAGGGCTATTTGGTTCATTTATAGCATCCCAGTCCAAACCAGGCCATTTATAAGAGAAATCCAGACACTGATACTAGAGGATCTGGAAGAAAACTACTGTCTTATGGAGAAGCATAAAAAATAGGGGCCTCCAAAGACTGGGAAGATCTTTCTGGTGACCAACAGCATTTCAGGGGGATCAGGAAGGCTCAGCCAGTCAAAATAAGCAGGGATTAGTGGTAGAGCAGGAAGACCTAGGAAGTGAGTAATTTTGGATTCAGAATGCTGAGTTCTCTGAACCCAAAGCTCTGATAACTAAGCACCGGTAGAAAAGAAGCATCCAGACAGAAGCCCAACATGGGGTCAGTAATGGAGTCCTGGAGGCAGCCTAAGCCCTCCATAAAGAAAGCATCAGTTAATACAACTAAAAGAACTACTGGGAATAGGTGATGAATTAAATCTGGCTAAAAGCAGTTTCCAATACCCTCCACTTTCCAGCATAATCCAGTAAGCCATACAAGAGAATGTAAATAACAATTGGCTATAGAGGACCAGGCTGAGGCAAAAAAGTCGTAGTGGGGCTAGAGTTCAAGTTAAAAGCGGATGTTAAAGAACTGGAATAGAGAGTACTGTAGAACATAGACTGTAAACATGTTGAAAAAATAGTGTATAAGGTAATAGACATGAGAAAATAAAATGGTTGTAAGAAAAAAGAAGCAAATCCCTTAACATTGTAAAAAACATCCTGCATTTTCCCAGTATTATTATTATTTATTAAATTTATATTGTGCCTCTCTTCCCCAATCAAGGGGAACTCAAGGTGGTATCTTATAATAAAAATCTCATTTAATGAGAATTGTGGGTCTCTTTGACTGTTGCCACCTCACAAAGTAAGTAAGTGACCCTTTGAAATATATAATGGAATTTAATTAGAAGGGATAATTTTCCCTGTACTTGTTATAGCATCCCATTTGTTTACCATACGAAGTTTCTGGCATTATCAAAATAGCAATATAGTAGCTATTTCTGATTTTAAGCAAAAGCAGTATGTATTGGTGATTGAATCTGTGGGACAGGTTTTGCCGTAAGCCACAGTATGAAGTCATGATTTATTCCTAATTTGCTTTAAAGAATCTTTGATTTCAAGATCTGATGTGCAACTGCATGAGATTTGAAAAGAGAGTGAAATTGCAGAAGCAATTGTACATTTTTTACAGCATTGGTTTCATTAACTCATTCATAATATGAAAATCAATTTGCCAATTATAGTTGAAATAAACCAGAAATTTGAAGTCAATAAAGTTGCTTTGATTGGGGGTATATACATTTGGTATTGTGAACAAATATCTCACTATATTTGTCTCACTGTATCGCTAAATTTTCAACATTCTAGGGATATTTGTATTTTTTTCTCAAAATTAAACATATATTTAATGTCTGTGTTCACATACAGTACGGTCCTATTTGATTTTAATATTTTACATTTGGCTGTAGTGGATAGTTGACAACACCAATGCTGTTCCCCTAATTCATAAGATCTCACATACAAACTTATTAAAAAAAGTTCAGAAACATCTATCAATATGATTCAGGAAAACCAAACTCTAAATACCACTCTTAAAACATGTCAATAATGTTTAAACTGCCTGTTACCAGTCCAAGAAGTTTTTTCATACTCAAGCAATCCTCAAACTGACTGGAGTTAATCTTAAACTATGCCTTGCTTAAACTGAATAAACCACATAGTACAACAAGTATTACACTGAGCTAAAACCAACCCAACCACATTATGGCTTAAGATCTGAGTGAGTTAATTAACATCTAGATTCCCGTCTACTGCTCATACTATTTAAATCATTTCTAAACAACAGAAATTGTACAGCCATGAAATTGCATTATGTATAAAAAATAGTGCATCTAGCAAGTGCTCATTTCAGGAATAAGTCGTTTTTGACTGAGTTTGCAATCCTTAGAAAACACGAACTTGGTTTAACATGTCAGTTTGCATTTGATCACAACTTGGCATATTGTGTGAATTCAGTCATTATAGTTGATGTTTTGTGGTTTACCACAACACATGATTCTATGCACAGAATTATTGAATAAACATGGCTTAGCATGATGTGCGAACTGCTTGCATGCCTTGCCAAGTAATTATCTGCAATGAAAATGTCAGAATATGGATAATAGTAGCACACCCAGTTTTTCCAAACTTTATTTTGGTCACAAAATTCTTGGGGACTTAATATGACCAAACAGAATTAAAAATTACTTGTCAATATTACAGTATACTGGGATCAATTCCTAGCCAAAGACAAATAACTCCAACCATTTTATAAATAAGGATCTTTATTTAGAATAGTGTTGAAAACATTCTCAGCATCCATATTGTATAAATATATAAAGTTAAAGTTTGGCACAACAAACCAAGCAACATTAAATACATACAGTACATTTTTATTGTTCTTTCCATGGAAACTTTTTTTTTTTGCAAAGTATACAAAATAATTGCTCTTGTTCTTTTTTTTTAAAAAAAGTGGTCCACAACCTTTTCTGCATATATGTGGATGTGATTATGGGGTGGGGGTTTAGACGGGGGAAATTGCAAAGAAAGGCAGCAATTCTGAATGCATCTGGCTGCTTAAAGTATATAGATAGTAATGGGAATTGAGCAGCCTGTCCAGGACTGTAAGGATCCCCATCCATTGACCTTTCCACAGTAAAAACATTGGCCATTTCATGGTACACAATTCTAAAAGACCTCTATATACAAATTAAATAGCTTTTGTTTATAACCAATAAATAAGTGCATTCTTGGAGTAACACAAGCATGGAAAAAAGGAATTATTAGATAGAGTTGAAAGCGAGTTAAAAAAAATAGCCGTTAAGTATCGTTCAGTCTCAGTCTTGGAAATGCAGGTTTAAGTATGATTGCTGGTTAAAAGAGAGCATTCGTCATATTTGTACTTCATAGCACTTGGTAAATAGGGTTGCTGGCATTGTTGCTGGCAGAGTCCTGAGGAATCTGAGTACAGCTGGCCGGGGAGCTGGTTTGGGCTCCGGTATCACTCAGGCTGGCCCCTTCGTGGAGTGAGCAAGGGCTGCCTTCAATCCCACTTTCAGCTGTGGGTACAGCAGGACAGGCTGTGCTCTCTGTTGAAATCCGTTCCACAATGCTGGATAAGCAATCTAGGCTGGAAACGACTGAATTCTTCCCTTGCTTTGAATCTAAAGATAGGGAGACCCATCAATCTCAGGACAATACCAAGAAGCTTTTTTTTTTTTTTTCAGGAGTCCTCACACGTACACATACACATGAAATGCATATGCTTTATATCATATATTGCTATTCAGCAGTCAAGTGAACGATTTCAGCTAAATATCTACTCAGTTCCCCTCTAGCTGCACATTCAATAGACATTACAGTAATGGCACATAAGCTGGGAATACGTAAAGCTGGGAATTCAAAAAGGGACAGTTTTAAAATTTATGCATTTATTTATTAAATTTATACACTGCCCATCTCACTGTTCAAGTCTACGGTTATGTACCAAACCATAAACAAAACAACTCATTTTGATCACCAAGGAAAATTAAAGGCATGCAACTTAATGCCGCCTCGAGTTCCCCCGTGAGGGGTGAAGAGAGGCGGGGTATAAATTCGATAAAATAAATAAAATAAATAACAGTAACAGTATATTTGATAAAATGAATACGCTTTCAGGTACATGTATATGAATAAAAAGGTAGCCAAAGTATTATATATCTTAATTGAGAAGAATCTTTTTTAAAGGCAAATACTCACCACTGAGTGATTCTGAATAGTAGCTGCTGTCATAACTACTCCTCCTGCGAGAACTGCAAGGAGGACCACTGTATTCCATCTGAAACAAAACCCAACAACACAAGGCATTCTGTCAGAAACGTGAACACAAATCTCGACTCAAAAGTGTAATGATACATTCATATAGGGATAGAAATGCAGCCCTTTAAAATATCAGATACCACATATTTCTCATATATATGTATTCCATCTGTATACATATATACACCATATATATGTATATTACACACACACACACACATACATAGGAACATACACATACACAAACATTTCATTTGATCTTTTTATTGCATTTCACAGCAACCTCAGGAATTATACAAATTTCTGTCTTAGTTATTTGGACTTTGTGGAGGAGTTTTACATGTATACAGACCAGCCTCATGTTCTCTTACAACAAGTCCTTACAACAAGTGGAAATTGGAATGGGCTGCTGTCAGCCTAGGAAACTAATCAGTGGACATTTGGGTAGAAAAATCTCACCTAATGATAGCAGATTGCCTTTTATTACCATGCCCAATTAGATGTATTTATTATGCATTGTTCTATTGTGATGGTATTTTTTAATTTCACATCGTGTAAGCCACCTGGATTAAAGTGCCATATATGCCTCAACAAATAAGTAAGAAACCAAACATTCCTTGTCTTCCATAAGACCATTAGGAGGTTGGCTTTCCCCCTCAGGCACGGGCTGAGGAGGGAGGGAAGGGTATTCTGATTGACTGTGTTTTAAAGGATCTATTTATATTGACTTTCAAAAAATTATTTAATTGCTGTTGTGCATTCAGAGGTACTTCATGTAATATGGGTGGCCAAGTCTGTGGAGAGTGGCCATGCACATTTTTAAAAATTAATAAAATAATAGTTAAGTAAATCAATAAATACATTTTATGAATGTGAAGTCCATGGTTCTGGCATTAGCAATAGCACTTAGACTTATATACCACTTCATAATGATTTATAGCACTCTCTAAACAGTTTACAGTCAGCATATTGCCCTCAATAATCTGGCTCCTCATTTTACCGATCTCGGAAGGATGGAAGGCTGAGTCAACTTTGAGCCCTGCCAGGATTGAACTGCTGGCTGTGGGCAGAGTTAGCCTGATACTGCATTCTAACCACTGTGCCACCATGGCTCTTAGAACAGGAAGAAGTCTTTTTTACTTTTACCTGAATTCTAAATATTCATTAAAGTAGGAAACAAAATTAAATTACAAGAGTTAGTTGCACAGTGGCCAAGGATTATGCATGACTCATTTGTCTTTCCTTGTCAAATGATCTCTTCGACAAGTCATAGACTCATAATTCCTGTGCTTTGATTAAATCCTCCAGAAGGTCCCTCCTCTCAGACGATTTTAGACTGGGAGATTTCAGAGCGATTGGTGGGTATATTAACAGGAACCCTCTCTGTCACACCCCAACAATAGAATCAGCTCAACAAAAGCTTGAGCATCAAGAAAACCCAAGTCCTGCCCAACATGAAATTCACTAAGTCACAGAAACACTCATTCTTTTTCAATCTAACCTACCCCATGGACTCCTTATTGTGGGATTGGATTTAGGGGGAAAAGACTCTCTTATATGTTACGATGATGTTCCCCCTTTCAGGGGAAAATATCTCATGAACAATGTTTTTTTTTAGAAAAGGGGAAGAGGGTTGGTAGAAAAGTCTGTGAAATTACAAATCGGATTTCACTGTGGCATAATTCTAATCTTCACTTTTTCCCCAAGTTGCTATTAGATATATTAAAGCACTTTATCATTGCAAATAAGCTCCAATAAGTTACTTAGCTCCACAGCAGTTATAAATGTTTGCCTACTAAGGCTTTTTCCTAAATCACAGAAAGCTATGCACATTTACTAGAGAGTAAGTTCCAAAGGAGGCAAGATGGTCCTTAGAAAATAATGTAGAGGATCCATTGGCAAGTAATGCTTTTCTTCCAGGCAGGCTTTGAACCAGCATATTTTAATAAGCACCTTTTCAAGGAAGGTTCTCCACATATGAGCAGATTCAGAAGCATTTACTTTGGACTGCTCCATTTCTGAGGAAGTGAATGAGGTCAGGGTGTAATTTTAACTGTCATCCACCATCTCAAAAATATCAACTTTAGGATATAGAGCTGTATGGCTAGGGGAAAGAGGAGATGTATCTTTGGACAAGCAAGATGAGAATGTTCCATTTAACGTACGTGGTAAGTGTGCATTTTCCCCAGTGATTAAATTTCATAAGCAAATAGTAATTACATTTGCTCCAAGAAAAAAAACCCCAGAAGAGCTCATTTTACAGCAAGGAGACCAGAGGGAGTTGAATTTCAGAAGACACAGATTGAATTTCTTACCACAAGTCCTCTGGAGCAGAAAGAATGATACTTAAAGTTTGTTCCCTAACTGTTTGAAGTTTCTGTAGCAGTATTTTATATGTGACTTTCTTGAGGTGTTTGTGTGTACGGGCATGCCAATGCACCAAGTCAATTCTTGACTCCTGGACAATTCCATGCAGTATTTTATTTTGGAAATGGCTTGCCATTGCCTCCTGGCTAGGGCTGTGACAGAATGACTGGCTCAAGATCACTCAGCTGGCTTCATGCCTAAAGCAGAACTCCGGTCTCCTGGTTTCTAGCTTGTTGCCCTAACTAATATACCAATCTGGTTCTCTTGCTGAGGATCAAAACTGTATATATTTTTCTTCAGTTGGGAGTCACCAAAGAAACTTCTGGTTGAAAGTCAACCCATTACTTGACTAAATAAATAAATGTACTCTGTAGTTTAGGATGCATTTCTACTTGAAGTGAAATGCCACCAGTTCATTCCTTAGCATGCAACCTCGCTAATACAACTGTGGCTGCATGGGAAGATGAATTGGAACTACACAGTTAAAAGCAGAACAGAGAGACAACTTATTCCATCAATTTATTACAACCACTGACGCATAGGAATTTCCATATCAAATTTCTCCTGTCTCCACCCTAATTCCTGAGGGAACAAATAACCCAAACTGGGATTAAGGCAGCAGACTTCCTGTCCCTTTTTACTCAAGACTGAGAGCGCCAAAATAATTGCTTATGGACCTTTTTCTTCTTTCTCTTGGAATAGAGACTAAGCCTGCTTCAGCACCAGAGCAGAGCATTCCCTATTTTCTGGGACATAACAGAATGCGGGATGTACAGAAACCTTTGCCAAGGAATCAGAGGGTACTTGTAGACAGATGCTCCCCAAAGGCATCTCAGAATGATTATAAGCTTTCTCTTTTGTCCTGGAAATTAAAAAAAATGCAAAGAAAACCTGAGAAAACACATGTTGACTAAAGAAAAATAACTGCACCATATCTACTCTTGAACACAAACAAAACAAGAAGCCCTCCTAGCATTACTGTCAGTAGTTACCACTTCCAGAAAGGCAGGTTAACACTTGCAACCCTAAGAAGCTTTTTAAGGAAGCCAAGGCTAGAAGTTGGGGTTCTTTCTCCCACTAGGGGAACCCTGGTTTCTGAAAAAGCCATGAAAGCAGGCTGAATCCTGGCCCCTCCAAAATTATTTGCGGGGGGCACAAATGCGGGCTTCCGGCTTCGTGCCACAAATTTCAGGGCAACATGTCCTCCCCTCTTAGGCCAGAGCTTCTCATCTTTAAGAGGGACTGTCAAGACATGCGGGGGAAGCCGCTCTTGTGAACTGCCCATCTCTCTATTCAAGGCAAACAGCACTTAGACTTACATGGGTAGTCCTTGACTTACAACAGTTCGTTTAGTGACTGTTCAAAGTTATAATGGCACTGAAATGCTTGATTACTGGTTTATACTTATGACTGTTGCAGTTTCCCAAGATCATGTGATCATCTTTTGTAAACTTTTGACAAGCAAAATCAATGGAGAAGCCAGATTCACTTAACAACCAGGTTACCAACTTATAGGTTACCAACTTATCAACCGCAGTGATTCACTGAACAACTGTGGCAAGGAAGGTAGTGAAATGGGGCAACGTTCACTTAACGAATGTCTAACTTAACAGAAATCTCAGGCTTAAACGTTGTCCTAAGTATAGAGCCTTCTCAGAATCGGCATACCGCCCCCCGCCCCCCATCTGGTCTTCATGCAGACCGAAGCGTCCTCGATTAGCAGCGGCGGCTGCTTGGGAGACTCACCATGCCGTCGGAGCAATTGGAGCGGGGGCTGGAGGCGTCGGAGTCGCCGCTGTAGTGTTCCAGGACCGGGTAGTAGACGTCCTCTTGCTCCCGCAGCAGCGCCTGCAGGCTTTCGATGTAGCGGATGGCGTTGCGCAGGATCTCCACCTTGGGCAGGCGCTGGTTGGGGTTGGTGGAGGTGCAGCGCTTGAGCGTCTCGAAGGCCTCGTTGACCTTGCTGAGCCGCCGCCGTTCGCGCATGGTGGCCGCCTTGCGGCGATCGGCGTTGGTGGTCTTCCTCTTGCAGGCCTTGCAGGCCCAAAGCAGGCAGCGGCCGGCTTGGTGGTGCCCGCTGGGCGCCCGGATATGCTCGTCCTCGTGGCCGTGGTGGTGGTGGCCGTGCTCGTCGGCCTTCAGCAGGCCTCCCACGTGCACCAGCCGCGGGTCCAAGTCTTCGAAGAAGTGCATGTCCGACGTGTTGAAACAAGGGTCGTCGTAGAAATCGCCGGCGGGCGAGAAGGAGCAGAGGGAGCCCTCGGTCAGCTCCATGTGGTTTAGGACGTCCATGGAAGAGCGGTGGCCGCCGGGCTCGCCACCCGGGCAGACGGCGAGGGCTTTCTTAACGCGAACGGCGGGCTGGAGGGGACGCTGGGGGCTCCGATGCCGAAAGATCCGCTAAGAGAGCGAAGGAGCGCGGCAGGGGGCTTCGGTCTCGCTTCCCGCTCCTTTATCCCTTCCTTCCCCCTTCCTCCGCCGCTCTGTCTGCCTGGAAGCAAACGACGGGCCCTTCCCGATGCCATCCCACCGGGTCCCCTCGTGGCTCTATTTATCCCGGAGAGGAGGCTGGCCATTCCTCCGCAGCCACCTCTGCCCCACCTGCCGGCCTATCCCCTCGGGCCTCGCAAAGCCGGTCGACGGGAGGGGCAGCGGCGAAGGGTGTGTGTGATGGGGGTGGGGGTTGTCTCCAAGCGGGCGGGAAGGGAGAGGCCAGAGGCCGGGCCGTCGTGATTGGAGGGAGGCTGGAGAGAGAAAGAGAGAGAGAGACGCCCGTCCGACTAGAGCCGGGGAAACGTGGCCGTGTTTTGGAGAGGAGAGGGGATGGGTG
>JANHGC010007597.1:20410-36925 GCA_027560395.1 Boaedon fuliginosus
CAGCCAGCTTTGCTGGTTGAGGAATTCTGGGAGCTGAAGTCCACAAATCTTAAAGTTGCTAGGGTTGGAGACCCCTGCTTTAGCAGACATTGTGTCCTATATCTGAAGAGGATGTACATATACAGGTAGTCCGTGTCTTACAGACAGTTCATTTAGTGACCATTTGAAGCCACAACAGCATTGAAAAAAGTGAGTGAAGACCATTTTTCACACTTACAACTGCTGTAGTATCCCCGTGGTAATGGGGTCAAGATTTAGCCACTTAGCCACTGACTTGTATTTAAGACTGTTGCAGTATCCCAAGGTTATCACGGGATTACCTTTTGCAAACTTCTGACAAGTGAAGTCAATGGGGAAGCCAGATTCATTTAACAACTCTGGCCAGAAAGATCGTATAATGGAGCAAAATTCTCTTTTAACAATTGTCTCACTTAGCAACAGAAATTTTGGACTCAGTTGGGGTCATAAGTTGAGAAGTACCTGTAAATGGTAGACCGTGTCAAGGCTAACATTTATAGAAAGTTCAATATACTTGTATATATGACAGTGAATATTTTGGTAAAAGAGCATAAATATAAAAAAAATGGGGAGCCTATAAATGGGGAGCCTATAAACTTTCCAATCCTGATTTCTCCAGAAGCAGTATGTTGGATTGCAACCCTTCAACTACAAACCCAGCACAACTGTCAAGTTGAAGAATGCTGCTGAATGTCTTCTCAAATCTGTGTTTTACATTCTCCATAGAATTGCATGGACTGAGTTCATATGTTTGGTGAGCATACCCATTACTAAATCATTCTTCTATGCATCCAGAGGCATAGAAGGCCATCACATTAGGTTTCTTTGAGCCAGGCTGTAGTTTTACAAGACAGCATAACTGATTTGATTTGGTTCAAATTCATTATACACACACAAAAAAGTGGCCAAGTTACTTTCCAGGTGGGAAATGAGCCAAAAAATGAAGGTATTTTTCCCCCTCTAACACTTGATTTCAAGGACAATACATTCAGATGGAAAAATTTACAGATAATGACTATTTTTTAAATTGGAAATTGACATCTTAGGAAGATCGTTAATCATCCACTGGACACTCAGAAAGCAAGTGTAGAGGGATGCTAGTAAAAATGACAATTGTGCATTCTACAAAGTAAAGGGAAATTATAGAAGAATCATCACATTGTGAAGCTCCACAATCTGTTTTTCTGCCCCGCAGAAAAAATAAGACAAAGTAGTCTTGCATAAATAAATGGATATTCAAGAGGAAATTTACCAACATATTTATTTTGTCTACACAAAAGAAGTAAATTAAAATGAAAAAGCACACAAGAAAAAAATATCCATTTTGATTATTGATTCAGAAACTAAGGCATATTTCCTGGTGTATATATACTGTATATATACTGGTTAAAGAACAGTGAACATTACACAAAGAATGGACAAAATTGTAGTGAAAATATTAATATTTCCCATAAATTAGCCATGAGGAAATATACTCTGTTTCTGGAGAATAATGGTTGTAATCTCTGACAGATTTCAATCCATTTAGTTTCTAACTTGAGGAAAATATGAGAAATTTTCTCGATGAAATGCTTGTTGCCAAATGATCATGACTTACATTAACTATATCTTCCAACCAATCCTTTCCCTGAAAGTCTGGAACATTTTAACTAGTGCAGTTAGCTGACATTCTGCCAGTGCAAAAAAGTAGTTTTTGTTTCCTGCCTTATCATTACAGAGTAACCTTGGATTTCAGCACATATCTGTACCTTTTATTTTGTACCAGTGTTGCTTTGTACATACTTCATTTTTTGGAGTGTCTTTGAAAACCAAGGACTCACCCAAGACTGGCAAATAAGAACAATCCACTCAGACGTAACCTCTCTAGCACCCTCCATGTTCTAGCAGCTAACAAAGTGCCCAATGAATTGTCCTTCATATTGTTAGGAAATTTGTTGGTTCAATTTCCAAATAAACAACAAAACAAAACAATAAACAACCAGGATTTCAAACCCTGAATACACTGAATGCGGCATTTGGAAAAAGAAACAGTTGGGACAAACAGACTGCACAAAGTTATATCAAAATACAGTGCAGATTTCAGTAGATGTGATGAGGAACAACTGGGGACAGCAGTGCTGCTTGACATGTCTGGCTCCATCCTTGACTGTCACTCTAGGCAAAAGAAGTCAGAAAAATCACCCACAAAGAAAATATGGTTTTGAAGGTGAGGTTTGTGGAAAAACAAGCTTACTATGACAGAATGGTCATGGTAGGCAATTGGTTTTCCCTGTATTATATTCATTATCTACCCATTGTTATTGGCTGAGTGGTCCCAATGAGGATGTCTATCACTAACCTTTGAATAGGGTTCACCATTAGGAGAACAAAGCAAACACTCTAAGGTGCAATACATCAGTGTAAAGTATCAAATGAAGAAAGACACTTCTTGGCAAGCTGTGCCCAATTCAGGTTTAAACTGTCATTAGTGTGCGTTGCTTTGAATTGCCTGACAAATCTCAAAAGAGCTAAAAGCCTTTCGGCCAGGAAAAAAAACACACTGAAATAAAACCTTGCTTTCTCTGGTGGTGCGTCTATCCCACCCCCACAATCACAGCTTCTTTGGGGGAGGAGGGGTTCCTACTTTCCAGCCTAAACATTGGAATGAGTTAATTCTGCAGGGAGTTCATTCTTCAGTTCTTGCGGGAAATGGTCTTTGCTCAGGACAGATGGGCTTGAGACCAGAATTTTGGAAGAGATGCCATAAGACAATGCTACTATATCAGTATGGAGGGTCAAAAGCCATTTCACTGAAAAGGCAGCACTTGTCTCTTGATTTCGGATGGAGAAATACATGGATGTTTTTCTTCCTTTCGGTATGTGATGAAAGATAAGGAAAAGCAGGAAACTGGATCCAATTTATACTTTTTAATTGGCTGTTTAGAGTCTGGTTCCATTTTTAACTTAGCAGAATCAATCCTGCTCCTCCTCCTCCTAATTCTTCACTTGCTATTTAACATTGAGGTGGTCTCAGTTTTTAATAATGTCAGGAGTCTTTCTTTCTCTACTCCCCAAAGCTGCTTTTGATGCATTATTTAAGCCTCTGATTTATCTAGAAAGCCAATTTGATGGATTAAATGGGATTTTGGATTTTACTTGCACCATATTGTCCGTAGAGGATACATATTATTTAAATTAGATTAGGGATGTAAGATTTGGGCTAGAAAAATCCCAAACCACCAGAAAACTCTATTCTTTGATGCCATCAACAGGGATATGTGCACATCTTTGAGTCAATGTTGACTCCTAGTGACTACTTGGCTGTTGAACTGATTTCCCATTACCTCCTTATTAGGGCTGAGAGAGAGTAACTGGTCCCAGCTGCTTTTGCACCCATCGTCTCCTGTTTTCTATCTTGGTGCCTTAACTCAACGACCCGATTCTGTGGAGAAAGGTTTTTCAGCGAACTGAAGGGGGCCTGGTTTTGTGTGCTGCCTGCATCCCACGAATGGGGCTTCGCTTGTTTTGTAGCCCAGTTTCTGGCATGCCTGGTGCCAGTTCACGGACTGGGGGGTTGGGGGTTGGGGAACTCTGCCTGAACCACTATACAAAACTGACTCTCACCATGTACTATTGGTTGTCCAAAATTGTGTAGCCCAGATCTTGTAGCCTTCAATCAGGTAGTTTTTTATAGTCTATTAATGGGAACAATCTCAGGCCAACAGAGTTTCCAACTTTAGATTACTGGCAGCTGTTGGCCTATGATCCCCATAATCTTTGATTAATGTAACTAGTTATAAATGAGACCGATACTCAAAACTATACAGGGACACAAGATTGGGAATGGTTTAAGAAATTAAATGAATGTTTCATTCCTAACAGTGGCAGCTATAGTCTCTAAGTTGCATAAAGCCAATGAATCGATGATCCCATACTTAAAAGCTTCCATTTGATTTTAGCCCCTTTGGTTGACTTGTGATTTTGTGCACTTAAATTATCTTTTTTTGTATGAACACGCTATATTGATGGAAAATGCCATGGCTTTGCAACAATATATATTTTGGTACATGAAATATTCTTATCTGAACCTAAGACAAATATACTGTTATACATTGCTAGAGACAACTACAACCTTTCTTAAACAAGTACTTCTATTATCTAGTAAAGATTATCATCCAGATGATTACGGTCATTATTAGAAACATAAGAGGGGATATGTAATTATTACATATCCCCTCTTGCCGCCTCGAGTTCCCCTTTCGGGTGAAGAGAGGCGGGGTATAAATCCAATAAATAAATAAATAAATAAATAAATATTATTACATATCCCAACCTCAGTTGGGCAGCCAGGAGGGGAGGTCACAAGTAAACTGAACTGAGTGGGTTATTTCTTGCCGCAGTTTTGCCACTGGAACTAATTTATTTCATATGTTGCAAAAATCCCTTTTAAGAAGTCCTTGGTGAATCAATTCAAACATCTCTGTTCTCATGCCAGAAGAAGAGCATGGAGTTTAGAGGCAGCCTGAAGGGAAGATAGCCAACTTAAGCCTCAATGGTACATTTATAAATTTATAGATCTTTGTGCAATTTACAAAAGGTCTTGATTTGCTGCAGGATATAAAATGCAAGTAATTGAAAGAAGTCAAGAAAGAAGATAGGAAGGCAGGCAAATGGTTATTTGGACATAATCAAAAATTAGAATGGACTTTGATGTTAACAAAGATGGTCCATGTAATATTCATATAAACCCACATGTCAGGCACGAAAGATCAGGTCCACATGTGAAGGTCCAATTAAACTGATTTATTGTAACTCATGCTCAGGAATATTTTCAACTAATGGTTAGCACCTGTTAGGAATTAGATAAGTGTCAATGGAATTCAAGGAGGTAAAACTTAATTTGCTTGTGGCTATGTAGAGATTCTACGCTGGCCCCTCTTCTATTTCCACCCACAGGTTGAAGCAGAGGATTTGCGGGGCGACCAAGAGCATAGTCATCTTATTCATAGTCACCTTATTTAATGGCCAATGAAAGCCTGGAGGATATTCCACCTTTTTCTTAACATGCTCAGTTATATCATTTGCAAAGAGACCGGAGGCGCTTAGGCTCCTATGTGTACATGCAATGCTCTAGTGTGTGTGTGTGTGTATGTGTGTGTGTGTGTGTGTGTGTTGTGGGGGGTTCTAAAACCCAACAAGTTGGAGTGGGGAAACATATAGATATTTATATCTTCTCCTGTTAATGTGTATGTACTACTCAGAGTAGATAGTGGTGAACTTGTGCATATGGCAAAAATCACATGCAATACTCATCAAAGCAGCATTAACACAATTTTGCTATTCTTTCTCACATGTTGAGAAAGGTATGATGGCAAGGTTGAAGCTGTGGAAATTAAAAAAAATTCCAGAATTCACAGCTCATAATCTGTAGTATGAAAAGCAAGGAATTTGCAATTCTCAGACAGTTAGACATCTAATGTACTAATCATGAGTAATATTGACTATTGCAGTTAGAAACCTTATATTAGAACACTGGATATTTGCAGTGCCATCTCTATTTTATTATTTCTGTTTGTACTGTAAGTTTAGGACCTTAAGATGGAGGGTGATATTTATTGAAAATTTTACTTGATCAAGTGCAGGGAAATAATCAAAACTTAATGGTGATTCATACATAGTAGTTACGCCTTCTACAGAATTATGTTCCTGGTCATTTGAAGAAGAATCATTAATGTGAACTCAAATCACTAATATAAGAAGGAAGTCAACAATTACATTGCATTTCCCAAAGTACCAAAATTATAGACATCTGTGTATCATTCATCTCTCTCTCTCCTTCTCCTTCTTAATGCAAAATATGTTTCAAAATGATTTGCAACCTATTCCAAATGTGCGCAATTGAATGTGTTCACTCCTTCCCCACATTCCCAGCTATGAGTACCCTTCCCCGCATTCCCAGCTATGGGTTCTCTTCCAGAAAACTGTTGCTGCCTTCCCCCAAAAAGAGTTGCTGTCACACAAGGGCAGATGTCATAAATTTTGCTGTGCTATGAGGGAACAAGATGGAGGAAAAGGGTCTCTTACCCCCATCTCCAAACACAGATCCCTCATCTTCTCTCATAACAGGCCTTTTCCCCTGAGTTTGCTGATCAGTTGAGGGAGCCATGGTAATCTCCAGCAAAAATGGAGGTAATGGCAAGGATTGTTGTTGGGAGAACTATTGACCTTATGGAATTAATGATAGTATTCATTTTAGAGTCAAAAAAAAACAACAACTTTGGCTGCTAGGCCAGGCTTCTTATTGTTGTCTACTGGACAGTATAAGAAGAGATAGCCATAGAGATGCAGTCAAAGGAAAGGTAGCTACCGATACACAGAGCCCCATGGCCAGATGAGAGTTGGCAGTTCTGTACTGAACTTTGACCTCCTGCAGGATCCTTGCCTATGTGAATTAGATTGGGAGAGAGTTGTTGCACTCTTTTCCATGGAAATCATTATTTTCCTGCCAGAACTCCTTGATGCAGCATCAACCTGCCTCAGGTGCAGGCTGGCTTTTGAGATGAAGGCTCTGAGGCAAGGTCATGCCCTCAACTAGTAAGCAGGACATCTCAGAGGTGAGACAAGGAGGGATGTTGAAGGGTTCCTGAAATTAAAACACAGGAGCTTTAAAGAGTGCTGTGCTTGGGCAATCACATTTTCTGAAACACCCCTTCCAAATTATATTCAAAGCATGTGCCTACACGCTTGTATAAGAGAGAGAAAGGCAAAAAAACCAAGTCAAGACATTTTTTTGACTTCACTGATTAATTTTACTTCTGTTTTGGCAATGGGATGGAGTCCTGCATCACACCTGAGGACAGCAACTAACTTAGGAGTAACAGCCAAGTCAGTGGTAGGATTCAAATTTTTTTACTACCGGTTCTGTGGGCATAGCTTGGTGAGTGTGGCTATGCGGTCAGCCAATTAGAGGTGATATTTGCTGTGGTCGGCCAATAAGAGGTGGTATTTGCTGGGGTCAGCCAATTAGAGGTGGTATTTGCTGGTTCTTCAAATCAATCAAAATTATTGCTACCAGTTCTCCCGAACCTGTCAGAACTGGCTGAATACCACGTCTGAGCCAAGTGCCCCAGAAGCTGTTTTTTCTGAGAAACAGAGTGGTTGAAAAAGACTCGTTTATAATGGCCTATTGCTGCCATACAGAAGTTATGAACTGAGGTGATTTCCTCACTTTATCTCATTTTAGAGATAGTTTGTGGATAAACCTTCAAGTCCAATTTTATCTAGGATAAAGTAAGATTATTTTGAAAATAAAAGATTTTCAAATTAACAAGTGCCATAGACTGGTAGTAGAATTATTTGAAGTTGTACTTGAATCTCTGTGCCCCAAGTTGTCAGAGACTATTTTGATTTAGTCATAAAACTTGATCCTAGCTTGTAAAGTTCACAAAGACAAGTCTTTGAATAATTTTAGATTTATTATTTTAAAGAGGTTGCTGTAGGAATGTCCCCACCCCACCCCTTTTAACCACCCTTTGACCATGGGCACAAATCTAGTCTGATCTATTGAACTTAAAAACATGTATAAGCTGCACAATGGAGATTACAACAAGTTCTGTTCTTCCACCTGAATAACTATAATGTGCTCATAAATCAGAAGAGGGCATTCCTCTCTGACAGTATTCTGAAGGGCCTACTGTGGCTAAGTCTGTGTTACCCATCAATGCTGTCTTGTACAAACACATATAGGTACTTTCAAGTAGACGCCTATAAAAACATGAACAATAAGTTGCTCAAAAAGACCACACAAATTCAAGACCTACACAACCCAGTACCTGGAGACATTGCGATTTAAAACTTACTGTGGGTCTATGGAAATTGTACAGGTATACGTGGTATTGCATAGATTGTATATATGGAGAGAGAGGGAGAGAGGGAAGGAGGGAGGGAGGGAGAGAGAGAGAAGGGTGTGGGTGTGACACACACATGCACACACATACACATTTTTAAAGAGAAACTATGTTGAGTTGAAAACGTAGTTTTCGGCAGGAATTTAAATGCAGATTGAGTTCATTTTATTTTAAGCCTTAAATATATCATAAAGTTATTACAGCAACTGAACAAAATTATTTATGATTTTTAAAATCAAACTACTTACTGGATTTATATCTTGTGTCCCTATCCCAAACAAGGCAATTTACCATAGTAAAGAAAACATGAAATGTAAACAAAGCAACATTTCATTAAGACAATTAAAACCCAGATGAAAATTAAACACTAACAACAACAAAGAATTCAATGCTCCAGGAATACTGAGCCTATCTTTAAGGAGTGTGCCCTACAGCCTGAGAGGCACATAGTAGAAAGCCCTTTTTGATGCACCACAGGCAGGTCTTTGGCAATAAATATATCCTCAAAACAGCCTCTCTTATTTAGGTAACCAGGCAGGTTCATAGTCAAATCCAAGTTCCTTTAGAGTTTAAATGCATAAAAAGACTTTGAATTGTGCCTGGTTGCCATTTCAGTACGAAGCCCTTTCTACCAGTCAAATGTAGCCTATTTGATACATTTTGCATGGCTAATAATTTCCAGGCACTTTCCCCAGCAGTTTCAACTATGCAGATGCATTCTTCATCAGAGCTGTCATTGCCAACGTCAACCTAGGATCAAAGAACATTCCCAAATTGCAAACCTTTTCTGGAGAGAATGCAATCTGATTCAGAGCATGTCTTGCTTCCGCCATAGTGCTTTTTCACTAACAATCCAATCCAACCTTAATAGATTTAGTTTCAGTTTATTCTCTTCATTATTGAGGCTAGACACTCATTGCTTTTTTGAAGCTAGCATAGAGGGAGTAGAGATCAGTGTCATCATTAGTTTTTCAAGCTTAGCAAATTTAAGATGTTTGGACTTCAACCCCCAGAATTCCCCAGTTTCTAATTATTCTTCCACTTTCAGTATCAGTCTGGGAGAAGACTGACAGAATAGTGCCAACCTGCCAGTTGTTCTTCTAAATTATATAGTTCTGTAAATAAAGAATTATGTATACTACATAGCTTGTTCGTGCTCCTACTAAGCTATCATTTGTGTAAAGAATGCTAATATATCATAAAGCTTGGAATCAACCGTTAGTCCGGAATGTGGTCCATCTTTGTCCTTCACTTCAGGTAAGAACATATTTTGGCCCAGCCCTGGGTGAGCAGCTGCTTACACATAGATTTTGTGTGGTACAATGACATCCATGAGGCTTCGTTGCCTATTTACATGGTTAATCTGGGAATGTGTGTGTTTTCTTATAAGACCTATCAAAATTTGTGGAAGATATGCTAAATGATAATGTCTGTAAAACATTAGCTGAAATAGATACATCTTTTGGAAAATTAATATTTTTTCTTCTATGTTCTTCAATATCTTACAACACAATAAATTTATTTCAAAATACAACAGAAAAGATATATCAGTTCTTTTATTCTGAATAAAGACAACTTTTATCAAAAGGTTCCCAAAATTTCATTTCATTTCATTGGCATTCATCATTTCATCATTTTAAACATTCTATTTTTATATACTATTTACACAAGCGTTTTGTGTTTATTCTAGTAGCTTGTAGCTTAGAATTCTTTAACAACATAATATTGAAAAGATCTGGATTATACAGTTTTCTATTTCAGGCATTTGAAATGTTTGATTTATTTCTCATTTTTTATTTGTCTAACATTTGCCTAACATTAAAAAAAAAAGCCCTCAAAAATTTAGATACCCCAAAGAGCCTTGGAGTCTCATAAACCAGACAAAAATGACAGCAGGCCATAAACAGGAGTGTGTTTCCTTCTCTCCTTTCTAAGTGGCACAAATCACAAATGGCTGACAATGTGAACAGGTGTCTTGAAAGTACATTCCATCAACCAAACCCAGAGGGGCTGTGAAGGTGCCTGAGGTTTGAAACAGCAGGTAGGAAGAGAAACGAATGAGATCTTAGATACAGTGGGTGGCCTGCTTGTTATCTTTTTACAAATGGCACCAATTTTCCACTTGGGAGACCTAAAGCAGAACTGAATGCAAGGTCATAAGTATTTGGACACAGAGAGATTGGGTCGACCCCACATTCTGTTACTAATAACTTCGCATTGCATTGCACCTGCAGAACGGATCATCTGTCTTCTTTGCATCTGACTGTCTGGGCCTCTCCTAAGAAACAACTCATTAGGAAGTCTCAGTGAGCTGAGTATCTTCAGGGGTCTTGAAACAACCTTTTTGCATTATACATTGGCAAAGTTTTCTGCCTCTGAAACAGTCATAACTACAGAAAGGCATTTCTCACTATCTGCAAATTTGTTCTAGAATAATAGGTACAGAAAATAATTAAAGACATGAATTATTTATGCACCATAACTACTTAACTCTTTATTTTTATTACGTTCTCCTCTTCAGTACAGTTAATATTTGACTTACCACAGCTCGTTCAAAGTTACAACAGCACTGAAAATGCTTTATGATCATTTTTATGATTTATGATCATCTTTCACACTTATGGCTGTTGCAGCAGCCCCTTGGTCACATGATCAATGTTCAGATGATTGGCAACTGACTCATATTTATGATGGTTGCAGTGTCCCAGGGCAATGTGATCCCCTTTTCTGACCCTTTGACAAGCAAAGTCAGTGGGAAAGCCAGATTTATTTAACAACCATGTTACTAACTTAACAACTGCCACGATTCACTTAACAACTGTAGCAAAAAAACATAAAATGGGGCAAAACTCACGTAACAACTGTCTCACTTAGCAACAGAAATTTTGGGCTCAATTGTGGTTGTAAGTTGTGGACTAACTGTACACATATCATAGTGAATTGCTTAACAAAATAGTATATTGTTTTATAACACATCACAAGACTGACTATTGTCCTGAATGATATATTCCAAGACTTTTTAAAAATAGAGGAGATTAGTAGTAGGCAACTACTGGGTGGCTGGAAGAACCATCCTAACAATTAGATTTATTTTATTTTTATTTTATTTATATATGTTAATCACATTTGTAGGCTGCCCACTCACAATGACAGTGGTGTGTTATCTGGGGAATGGAAGGGATGAAATTATGATGTGGATGCCTTTCATAAATGCTGTTATGAACAGGATTGTTTCTGTTTACATTCCAGTCTAAGTATCTCTTGAGATGTAGAAAAAAACAAAAAACTCAAGGCTATGTGGACCGCAAGGGGCAATCTTCGTTACCTACAACAGTTCAGTCTCCCTTTGCAGTTCTGTGCAGTCCTATTTTCTGGGACTTTTGCCTAAGGAACCAGAGTGCAGCTATTTGACAACATTTTCTGTGTATGTGCATGTGCGCATGCACAAAAAACATGTTGATTCTTTTTAAGAGCTTACACTATAATTGTTTCCCTCAAAATGGTGGGAAACCCTACTATCGATTTTTAAGTGTTTCCATGCAGAGACAATCCAAGGCCAACAAAAGAGGGCCTTGGTTGCTACGTAAACAGCAACTTTATCCCCCTTCCCCCTTCCTCCTGTCATAGATAGGATATGCCTTGTTCAAATATCTTCTCCCTGGTAGAAGTGTCCTTTTTGGTGTACTTGCTAAAGAGGATTAGGTAGCTGTATTAAAATACTGTGGCTTTTGAAGGTTCAAGAAGATAGGAATTTCCTTACTCCTAGTTTGGGGCTTTTGCTGTGGGACTTTTGCTGTGCAAAGCAAATCATTCATATTTTAAGTCATCTCATCAGATGGCAGTATCAAGCTGCTCTTAAAGAAGTGAAGAAGGGACAAGTGCTTGGGTGGGAGGCCACATGGGAATCTCAGGCTATTGGCTGAGCAAGGGTTGCTCAACTTTGGCAGCTTGAAGATGTGTGGACTTCAACTCCCAGAATTCTGCAGCCAGCATGAGGAGCATTAGGCTTAGCCAATCCCAGGCAATCGGGCATTTTCAATTGAAAGCAATGAAAGGAAAGCTTGGCTTCTGCTATTTTTGCTGGTGTTAAGTGACAGCAGATTTTCAAACCTCTGGAGCCTAAAGGACAAACAGTGAAATTAAATCAAACAACATGGAGGTGCTGCTGTAAGTAGGAGATTGAATTTGGGGTCTGAACTACTGTCCTTGTCTCAATACTGGGTCTTTCACTTTCCTATGACCACCTTGGTTTTCTCATGTGTCAGATTGGATTATTTTCTGAGCAATGTTCTGAGCAATGTTCTGAGCAATGTTCTGAGCAATGTTCTGAGCAATCCAAAATTGGATTCTTTTCTGAGCAAAGAGAAAATCTTGAGGCTGTAGGCAACTGGAGCACAATCTGATGGTCATTCTATTCAGAGGTTATTGCCCCTGACATTTCATGCAACAGTGCATAGGATTGCAGTATCCACAAATCTTTTGTCTTGTTTTTTTTGTTTCATTTTGTTTTGTTGTACATTGAACAAACATGACTCAGTCCCTTTCTGCATCTCTCTGTGGGTATCTCTGAACTTCTCACTTTTCCACTATGATCAATTAGTTCCATCTGCAAATGAAGCTCTGTATATAAAGGAACTCCTGTATTAATTTTCATCAGTTATGTGTATAACTTAACTGCAATATTTTCTGTATACAGGTAGTCCTTGACTTATGACCACAATTGAACCCAACATTTATGTTGCTAAGTGAGAAATTTGTTAAGTGAGTTTTGCCCCATTTTATGAATTTTCTTGCCATGTTTGTTAAGTGAATCGCTGCAGTTGTCAAATTAGTGACACAGTTGTTAAGTGAATCTGGGTTCCCCATTGACTTTGCTTGTCGTAAAGTCGCAAAAGGGGATCACGTGACCACAGGACACTGCAACTGTCATAAATATGAATCAGTTGCCAAGGATTCAAATCTTGATCATGTGACCATGGGGATGCTGCAACGGTCATATCTGTGAAAAATGGTCCTGTCACTTTTTTCAGTGTCATTGTAACTTTGAACAGTCACTAAGCACTAACTGTTGTAAGTCAAGGACTACCTATATTTTGGGTTGGGTGGATATTCCATACATGTATTGCATACGATTCATTTAAGCAGGTTTGAAAAAGTATGAGGAGATTAATAATCAAATAATGAATTAAATATTCTGAAAAACCATTATCCCTGTAGTGGTTTGGAACTGATCATTTGAACCATCACTTCCTCCAAAAGAACTCTCTTTTGAAGATAAACCTTGGACAGTGTGGTTCTACCCATAACTCCAACCTAAGTTGACAGGTGAATGCACCTGTCTTGGTTATGGAGCTACATGGTTGACTTCCTTCTGGAGATGATATTTGAAGGAACAACACTGTCCTACTCAGCTAAGATGACTTACTGTAGTTTCATGTGTCTAAATATACAGCTGGTTCTTAAATTATAACACTCAAGACCAGAGGTCAGTGCAGTATAACAGATGCAATGATGCTCTCACACGTCTGGCTGGCATCAAAACGGCCACCTCCAGGACCATTTTATTCATCCTATAGAGGGATCAGGTTTGACAGTAAGTATGTAAATACCCATCTGTAATGTCTCTTAGTGCTTAACATGGGTGGCTGAATTCCTTATAGGCAGGACAAGCCTAGGTCAAAAAACAGACAATTGTACAGGCTTGTAGTTTTCCCTCACAACTGTCAGACAGCTTCTGTTCTGCACACCAGATGCACACCTATATTTCCATTAATTCACATCCAGAATGATTTGCTTTGCCTTTTTCCAGTAGATATCCATTGTGGAGCTGATGCCCAATGAACAACATATATTAATCCTGAGTGTATATCAAGTTCAAAATTGGAAGCTGCCTAGTTGTGGCAATTCCTCATGTCCAAGCAATCCGGGAGACAAGAAGTAACACAGGAAGATGTACGTAATATGCAATTTTAGGTATCACCTGATATTTTCTGTGGAACCTAGCAGCTGTCCTTCAAGATCAAAGGCAAAGGTCTTTCAAATAATTTGCTCCCAAAGCTTTTCATATAGTGGGTCGCAGATTTATTCTGTGTGCAAGACATGTACTTGACTCTTGAGTTATAGTCCTTTAGTTATATTTCCAATCAAGGGACAGGTGTAGCATGGAAAGTAACTTGTGGTCAATAAGGTATTGAATGACAGGGACACTGAAACTAAAAGAAAAATTATACATAGAGAGAAATAAGTCATCAAAAACAATTACAAATGAAGTTTTAAAACTTTCGGGTTGCCAATGGAGCCAATGCTTAGTTGTTTCTCGATGGGAGGACCGGGGTGGGTTCCTCCCGGTTTGCTGGTTATGCGCTTTGTGGGCACGCTTGGCGAACGCCAGTCAAATGTACACTGCACGTGATTGACTTACAAATCTTTGTGGTGTTCTGCAAGCACTCTGACACAACAGCTGCACGGCAGATACAAGTATACAGGAACAGTTTTTAACAGCAACTGTTAAAAAGAATATATGTTGCATTTTCCAGGTTTGTGGTTTGGGGGTTGTTTTTGCAACTGACTATTTTTGTGAAATGTGATTTTTTTTTAGCTACGGTCCTTGCTAACACCTCTGTACATCCATAACTCTGATGAAACAGAGGAATTTATTTGACCTGCTCAGTGAAGCAACTGCTTCACATATATGACAAGCCCTCTTGATTTATGTTGCTGATTCAAATTGCCTGAATTGGTTTAAAATTGTGGATGTGGTAGAATGACCAACTTTACTTGTTCCAGCAGTAAAAGGATCCTTCTACAAAGTAACAAAAGTTTTCCTATAAATGTTAAGGTGAGCAACACCTGGACCTGGCCTCTCAATTGAAATCCTCTGTCCTTGAGGTCTGTGTTGCTCAGCCTAAGAAACAGCCTAAGAATCATTTAAATTTAAGAAATGCACCACTAAAAGGATAACATATTCTGATTCAGTGTGTGTGTGTGTGTGTGTGTGTGTGTGTGTATGTGTGTGTGTGTGTGTGTGTGACATCATTTAAATAAAAATATAAGACATCTCTTCATAGTTCCAAAGTCTTATCAATTCTTTGCTACTCTCTAATGGTCACCCAACTTTTTATAGTACAGATATGGTCACCCTACTTGTCCCCTTGCTCTGCTGCTTTCCAGGTGTCAAGTGCTAAGAGGCCACTTGTAGACCTTTCTCCTCCCGATCATTCTTTGTCCCCAAATCAGTACTGACTGGTAAGTCCTGTAAATAAAAGATTATAAACAGATCTCCTTCCTTTACAAAAAAGGATAGATGGCCAATCTTAATGAAGCTCATCTAGTTGGCCTCTGGAGCAAAATTTCTTTCTTTTTTTTTAGACATAGTCTTGAAGATTTCAAGGACTCTGGCCTACACTATCTCAAAAAAAATTTTTAAGCTTGGTTTATGGATAAAATGGCTGTTCTCAGGCTAATTCAATTCTTCTTATGAAGGTCAGAGTAAATTCGCATGTTCAATTTAAAGTCCCTGTTATTGCTTCAGTCATGTATTTTGAGAGATGGAAAATCCTATCCTAGTGTCTGCATGAAGTTATAAACATTTCCAAAAGATGCTTTTGTTTCTCTGAGAATTTCTTTTAGTGCAGATTAGAGTTGCCTACATATAAGAACTGTATCTAAGGGTCTGCCCAGATTCCCTTACCTTTGAATGTGCTTTTCTCCTCCCCAAGCCCATTGTATGTGCCTCTGTAAGAGAAGGACATTTTATCGCAGGCTGGAAAAAATATATTCTGTGGCTAATATTCCCTCTAATTTCTTGCACTCTGTAGACTAAGCTCTTCCCCTCATGCATTATTTCCTAGTGTGGCATTAGCGAGCCTCATGCTGATCCGCTGATACTTCATGGATTTGGAAATTAATCTGCAAGCCCGCAGTGATGTAAAACATTAAATATTGTTTTAAGTAGCAGAGGCGCCATCCTGCCTACACGGTACTTAAGGTGGGCAACATGCCAGCAAATCTGCTGGCAAATGGCTGAGAAAGAGAGCATGCCCACTTGCACTGAACAAAACCCACAAGCCCAAACATTAAGGCCCAGCCGATGACAGACAGGAAGGAGCTGGTGCCTTTTAACCATTATAGCAATGGTGGAAATGATCTTCTCTAAGAGGATCAGAGCCCCTTTCTACACCCACTGCTTGCACCTGCACTTCTGAAGGGAGACAAAAATGATATGAAATGGATCCTTCATGGCCTATTTGAGTCTTTTCAGGAGGTTGTTTGTTTGTTTTTTCTTGAAAAGAATAAGGGTTCTCTTTCCAAAGAAAGAAAACATGAAGGAATGCCTATATTTGGGGGAAAACAAAAAGTTGGGAAGCAGAAATAAAACAGACAAAATTCTCTAAGAGGAAACATAGGTACAATCAGCAGCAAAACTGAATGTGTGAGTAAGGAATATAATCTATATCTATAAAAGAGAAGTGTGGGTTTGTGGGTTTGTGGGTATGTCCTCAATATTTTTATTTTATTTATTTATTTATTTTGATTTATACCCCGCCCCATTTCCCCGTCAAAGGGAACTTGAGGCGGCTCTTCCATGCCAGCACCAGTCTGGCCCAAACTT
>JANHGC010007602.1:32333-51620 GCA_027560395.1 Boaedon fuliginosus
GAGTTCTCTTCGGGTGAAGAGAGGCTGGTTATAAATTTAATAAATAAATAAATAAACAAACAAATAAACAAACAAACAAACAAATAAATAAATAAATAAATAAATAAATAAATAAATAAATAAATATGAAAGGGAAGAGGAAATATTGGTCTCTTAAGATATACTTGTGTAAAATGTAATACTAACCAAAAAAAAAGGAAGGAAATGTATTTGTTTATTGGGAATGTGTTTATTTATATATCTTTTAAAGCGGTTATATTTCCATAAAAAGAAAACATTTGAATACAAAATAAAGGGTACAATTCACCAAAAATCATATTTCTTTAAAATGAGAATTGAAAAAATGAAGGGCCATTACTCGGATGAAGAAATAAAAGGAGCCCAAATATTCTCAAATCTATATCCTAAGTTCCTATATTTAAATATGTGAGAACAATTTCCCTGATAGATCCAAATCTCACACGCTCCAAGACCTACTTATGCCACAATAGGCTGACTTCCAGTGGGAAATTGTTTTCAGGCATGCAGTGGACACAACAAGAGGGGGAGGGAAATGACTCTGCAGGGACTCATTTTCTTTAATAAATCAGTACAATCTAATTAAATACAATACCACCAGTAAAAAAAAAAAGATCTGTTTTATAGGCTGATTTTAAAGATTAGTTGATACAAAATTAAAAGTTAACTATGATCCAACTTTTGTGCAGTCTCCTGTAGTTGTACAAATGGTCTTCAAATTTATAACTTTTTAGTCATTGGATGTGGTGTTTTTGAAGCCAAGGGAGGAATACCTTTTATAATGGAGTTTGCCATTTTAATAAATCCAGAGCCAAGGATGAGATTCTGGATAAGATTCTAAATCTGGAAAATAAAAGCCTTTTCCCTTCCATTTCCATGTTTACGAATGAAGGCAAATGTTTATTTCATTAATGATAAAAATATGAAATGACTTTTAAAGGGGAAGGGTGAGGCAAAGTAGATTGAAATAGAATCCTTGTTGTAGGGCATCATGCTTTGTGTAATGTGGGTGAACATTACTGAATTTGTTTACCTCCGTATTATTTACAAATTCAATTATTGATAGCATGGCATTTGTCTAGTGATACTGAAATCTTCATATGACATATAAAATAAAGAATATCAGGCTAGGAAAAACATGGAAAAGCACCTTTGGGACACCATGACCTGGATAATTGAAAATTTCCAAAGATACATAAGAAAAGAAATTTCAAAATGAAATCCAGAAGAAACCAGTGGCAAATTATGTATCTGTAAGTACCTGTAACAGGTGCTCAAATGGAAGAAATTCTAAAAGGGATGGGTACTTGAGAAGATAAAACATAAAATTGCAGAAAGATTTGAAACAGATAAGCGGGGCAATAGAAAAAGACAAATTGGATTTTGGAAAGAGAATCTTTTATTCATTGCCAACATCTGCTTCATGCAACATAAAAGCAGACTGTAGGCCTGGATATCATTAGATGAACAACAGGGGATGATAATCCTCACCATCAGAAGAAGATGGAAAAGTGAAAGCCGGGAAATTTAGAGATTCAAATTGTGAAACTATAAATTATTGGTATCAAAAAATTAGGCCATACTTGGAAAATTAAAGAGAATAGTAGGTATTAGTCTGGTGGATATGCAAGGAATAGAGTTAATATGCTTAATTTATATAAAAGAAAAAAGAGAAATTTTGAAAGCAGAAGCATAGAGAAAATTTCAGAAAGGAAAAGATCTAAATAGTTTTCAGAACAAGCTGAGATAGGGCGACTCAAAAATAATTGCAGGCAAAGAAAGTTAAACTAGAAGATATATATATATTAAAGATTATGCATACACACACATACACACACTCTTTGCAAGCCAGTTTATGAAATACAAACAATTGTAAACATTGGTAAAAGAGAGCCATGTTAGTCTGTGGTAGCCAAAAATCAGGAGGAGCTGGCATGAGACTAATATATTTTATTTAAAAATAAGCGTCAGGGAACTCATTGCCTGTTAATAAAATGTATTAAACTCAAGATTCTGATGACAAGACTCGGATTTTAAAAAGGATTATAGAAAGAAAATATATTCAGAAACTGACTATTATAAAGGCAATACATCAGTTTCAAAGAGACATTCAAATGTAAAAAAAGATCTTTTAAGTTATAGGAAAAGATGCAGCTGAAATACTAATATGTCAGTGTCAATTGATCTGGAATAAGAAGTTGGAAAAGATTGTGGTATGTAAAGGGAAATGCCAGTGATGTGCAAATAAATATATCCTTGCATTAATTTATCAAACAAATTGACTTGAGATCTTATAAAGACTAGACCCGTGCGTTGAAAATAAAGGGGTGATGTGGTGGCTCAGAGGTTAAAGCGCTGGACTTGTGAGCTGAAAAGCTGGCAAGCCAGGTTTGAGACCTGAGCACCATATGACAGGATGAGCTCCTGCCAACCTAGCTGTTCAAAAGCATGCAAATGCAAGTAGATCATTTTGGTGGGAAGGTAACAGTGCTCTGTGACAGCATGCTGGCCACAGGACCACAGAAATGTCTTTGGACAGCACTGGTTCAATGGCCTTGAAACAGATGGGCACTAGCCCCCTAGCAACGACTAGGAGTAAAATCTGCAGTGACTCCTTTACCTTTTTAAATTGAAAATAAAAGGAAAATATGTAACCAGGTTTCAGAAAAAGTAGAGGGACCTCAGATCAGATAATTAACATGAGGTAATGAAAAAGAGTTTAGCTTTGCTCTGTTAGTTTCAGCAAGACCTTTGACTGTGTAGATTGTGGCATGTTAGAGCAGCTGATTATTTTTCTGAGAAAAATTTCCACTGAACAAATAATTGAATCTGGAAATACAGAATAGTTTATCACTACAGAATAGTTTATAAACTATATCCTAGTTTATACAGTAAATATAGTAAGAATGTCTGGACTGGAAGAAATGTCAGTTGGAATCAAAACTAGAGGTTAAAATACTGATAATTTGAAATATCCCTCATTAGAAAATAGTAGCAAAATCCATTATTTTCATAGCTAAAAGAAAAGAAGATTCAGAAAAGTTCATTATGAAAGTAAATATCAGAAAGTTAAATTAATGTCAAATGTTAAGAGGCCAAGTATATCTCAATTGTATGTTTAATGATTGTGGAGTAACTGAAAAGAATATCATATATACTTTGGGGCTTGGGATCACAAATAGTTATGGTTGGATGGTGCCAAAGGTAAAAAAACCATAAAGTCCAGTTGCCTCTTGAAAAAGCCCCATTGGGTCAACCATGACCTGGACCATAGACATTAAGGTTGGATGGTGTTCTGTGGAAGTAAATAAAAACAAAATCCTTGGTAAAAAAGCAAACTTGGACAAGATTAAAAAGGATAGGGATACTTTTAGGAGAACAAAGAATAAAATAGTTAAATGGTGATATTTTCAAGGAGTTGGGCTAGAAGACCTTCAAGGTCCATTCTTTTTCTCTTACTCTGTTAAGGCATTAAAGCAAGGACAAGTAAGATCAAATTCAGTTTCTGCCATGGAAATTTCCAGGGTGACTCTCACAGCAGCTCCACTTCATTCAGATGGATGTTGTGAGGATAAAATTAGATTCCTACATAAGCCACCTCAAGAACATGGAGTATGTTGGATATAAATCTGATCTGGACTTTGTTCTCTGGTATGGGAACCTCCCACACCCATTTATTGAAATTTTTATTTGCAAACTGTTGATCACCTAATCCATATAACTGTCCTTTACCTGCTTTGGTATGGTAGCTAAAAAGCTACCATACCAAAGTGGCTAGAGAACTGTTACATGAATTAGATAATCAACAATCTGCAAATGCTTAGCTACCATACCAAAGCAGCTGGAAGGGTGTTATGTGGATTCAATGATTATCAGTCTGTAAATGAAATTTTCAATAAACGGGTTCTGGGAGTTCCCATGCCTGAAAAGAAAGTCCTGATCAGAAATTACATGGAAGAGAAGCTTCTCAGGCCTTTAGGAGGGGTCTGATTTTTAGAAACAGAAACAGCTCTTTTTCAGATGCATTGTAGATAATCAGCCCCTCTACAGTTGATGGAAAGAGCGTAACTCCCGTTCCTCTATACAATTATGTCACAGTTTTCTCCTACTGTTTAAACTGAAACTTAGTGGTTTCCAGAAGAGGAAATCACAAAGGACTCATGCAAGGTCATGGCCAGTGTACAGCCTCTTTGGGGATCAGAACCATGGGTAAGGATTGTGTTTGATTACAGAAGTCATTAAAGTAGGTTTTTTCATGGTAAAACAGAACAGGGCCTAACATGTCAACTTCTGCTATGAAATTTCAGTCTTCAAGTAAAATAGCATTTTATTTGAATATGACATCCCTATTCCACATGGATGCAAAAATCAAGTTGAGTTTCTTTTGAGATATAGAATAATGACCATAACACATGTACCAAATTTAACTCTAATACCTCAGTTTTCAACTGGCAAACACACTTAGCAAAGGAATGCTGAACAGGGCTGAATTCCTTCACTAATCAGTTTAAGCACAGAACATGGTTCCTATGATTCAGAACAGGTTGGGCTTTATACATTTACAGAATACAAAAATGGCTTTCTTACTCTCACATCTCCAACCAACCTCAAATTATATATGTGCACAGCTTTAGAAGAAAAATATTAAAATTTGTGCTATGATCTCTGCTCTCAAATAGTCTATCTGCCACTATCTCTCAGCACTAGGTAGTCTTAGAAGGACAAGAGGTGGGTGGGAAGCAGCTAGCAATTTCTTGAACCACTTGGCAACTACAGTCTCAGTCTCTATATTGAAAAAAGGTTTTCATATGGATTCACTTACAAAGACTTTTTCCCTCTACTTCGGCCAATTGTGTTGCAACTGGCTTTAGAAAAAGACATATGTAGTTCTTTTCCAAAGCTTGATGCTCTACACATGTCAAAGTAGAGCTGGTTTGAACCACAAGGCGATGTGTGAACCACTTGCATACTTTGCAACCTCCAGCATTTTAGATTTTGTCAGATGCAAAGACTTCACACAAATCTTACAGCAATTCAACATGGTGAATAAAGAGTCTATATAGCCTGCAACTGTAAATAAAATTAATTATATGTGTGAAAAATGTACATCTAAATCACACAGATTGCATTTTGATACAGTCCATTTTATGATCAGGCTTGTGATATAGTGATGGTGTTACCTTGTCCTAAGAAAAACCTGACTGCTCTTTAGAAGGCCAGATCTTGAAGATGAAACTCAAATACTTTGACCACCTCATGAGAAGGAAGGACTCACTGGAGGACAAAAGAAGAAGGGGACAACAGAGAATGAGGTGGCTGGATGGAGCCACTGAAGCAGTCAGTGCAAGCTTAAATGGACTCCGGGGGATGGTAGAGGACAGGAAGGCCTGGAGGAATGTTGTCCATCGGGTTGTGATGGGTTGGACACAACTTCGCAACTAACAACAACAATTGTGAGAGTGGATATCTTTCAACATTTCCAACAAAAAGACATTTTGCAGTTGTTCTGTCTTATCTTCCCAACCATTAATTTTGTAGTGAAAGCAAGATGACTGGAGAAAGAAGGTAGGTTACAAATGGACGATGTCATGATCCAAAAACAGACTCTGGAAGAAAATTGTCCATGGGGTCACAATGGGTCGGACATGACTTCGCAACTAACAACAACACCTGTGGTACTGCAACCACAGAATAAAAAAATACTCTGCTGCAGAGTGTTTCATGACTCAGTAGTTTGTATGGCTTCTTTAAAGCTATTCACATTTACCCTCATCTGTGCATCTTTTGAAAGATGTAGCTTGGCAAAGAAATAGTTTATGTGCTCTCCTGAATTCTGAAGTACCTGTCAAAAGATTTGCACAGTCCTGCCTTGCCCTGCCCTTCAGTGCATATCTGTAACATTTTATATCGACCTCTTGCAGCCTGGTTAAGGGTGAGGAAAGAAAGACAAGTGCCCTGACTTATATCCACGAAGGGTCTTGGATGGATTCCTAATAATCCTCTAAATAGGATGCTGCCATCTTGGAAGTTTGTGGGAGTAGGAAAAATGCTCACCCTTTTGCTCCCAGAGAAAGGAGTCCTGCTTGCCCTTGTGAACAGAATTGCACACAGATTATTAACAAGTGTTGTTTGTACTTCAGATGGAATCTCCACGCCTTGGGTAATAAACTCACATATGTAGAATGGAAATATTGCTGGCAATTCAAATATTT
Organism: Boaedon fuliginosus; assembly: GCA_027560395.1. Classification (NCBI taxonomy): domain Eukaryota; kingdom Metazoa; phylum Chordata; class Lepidosauria; order Squamata; family Lamprophiidae; genus Boaedon; species Boaedon fuliginosus. The sequence continues at coordinate 38,564 of JANHGC010007602.1, forward strand.
CATAGACTGGGAATGTTTCATAACCCAGAACGTTCATATTATTTCCTCTGCTGTTAAACAGTTTAACAACAATGTAGGCAAGAAGATATAAACTACTACTTAAACTGTGAAACTGGTCTAGGCTTAGAGTGGTGGTAGTGTGTTTTTTAAAGAAGCACACTTGTTATTTGATGCTTTGCCACTGGCCTTTGCAGCAGTTATTCTTGTTAAAAAATGGGTAAGGCCACTAACCTTACCTATTGACCTCACAAATATACATTAATGGCAAAGTTCATGGGTTCAAATTGATATGATTTAATAATTCACTGTAATATTTTAAAAAATGTTTATACTCTGTTGCAATTGGTAAATGCATTTTACTTAGAAGTTGAAAGTTTAATCATTCTTAGCCAAGTTTTACTCTGTGTGTGACATATATGCATTTCTGCATGGTAAGAGAAGTAGATTCTGACATAAGCTTTTTAAAAATTGCTAATTGCACCTCTGGTCAAATTTCCAGGTTAGCCAGACCCATTTTATTTACGATTGTAAACCATCTGATTTGTGTGATTTTATTTCTCTGCATGTGGCTAAGTTTTGTTTTACTGTTTTGTAAAATATGCCATAGTTTGACCACATGAGTGTTATAATTAAGTTTTGCTGTGGTTTTTACTTGCTGTCTCAGATGTGGATTTATTTTTGTTTCTGAATTGGTCAATGGTCGTAGTGAAGTTTGCTACTACTACTATTACTACTGCTGCTACAGCAGAAAATGTTAGGTAGTTCTTATAATGCAGACATTTCAAGATGTGCACATACTGATAGAATGTTGGTTTATTGCAAAGAATTAATATTTATACAAATACAGAGATAGGTTCAATGGCTGCTGAATGAATGTGAATTGAAGTGATCAATATGAAGGTGGTATGGTCATATATAGTGACCTAAAAGAATACTGAACTGCAAAACAAGTCGAGAAAAGGAGAAACCAAAAAAATTGTGGCTAGATAGAATTAGAGAGCTCCTTTGAGAGGTGATAAGTTTCAGGAACAAAACACAACAGAGGAAACAGCATGTAAGTGCTTTGCAAAGACAGAAAGATATAGGGAGACATAGAGAATAGTGTTAATGCAGAAATTATTTCCTCTTGTTTGTCTTATCCCATATTACTCTTTCATGTCAGTGCTTGGAAATCAGAAAATCCAGGCAGTTCAAATGGGAATAAAGATTTAATACAAGCTTAAGCTGTCTACAAAACTCTGAACTGCTAGTGGTCAAAACAGATTAGTGGTACATACAAGTCAATGGAATTCCAGGTAGGCTGCACTTAGATATCTTGTGAATGTGATGAGACTCATGACTGATGATGCGTTTGACCCCTCCCTCAGGCTCAGCCTATATTTCCTCAGCCTACATCTCCTCTGCCTCTTCTACATTTCCTTGACTTAGTATGTCATACTTCTTTTCTATACTTTGTGTAATGTTGCTTACCCCTAAAGGGAAGGGCATGATGGATATTTATGTAAGGATCCTAGGTAAAAGCCTTTAGAAAACACTAATGTATGTGATGCCCAGCAGACTTCCTGCCATTCCTAAACTATTTGATCCTTTTGGGGGTACAAATTAGATATATAGAATATTCAGAAAGAAGCTATCTGGAGGAACTGAATTTAACTGGAAGAACTGAGTCAGCACTCCTAGGGGTCAGGAGGTGTGACAGAGCCTGATTATTGATGGATGGTTTTATTTACTTACCTGGTTGCTGTTTATATACATTGGTTCTGATTTCTGGTTTTGGTTTGTTTTTTGCAATTTTTGAACATTTTGAGCCACTCAGTATCATGAATGGGCAGCCATATACATTGAAATTTGGTGACACGCTCCCTTTGGAACATCATTTCCACAGAGATTAGATTGGCCCCTACTTTGACACTTTTCACACAAGGGCCTGAAAACCTGATTCTACCAATGGGCCTGGGTGGGATGGAGCCTATCAAATGGTTTGTTTGATTGCGTGTTGTCACCAGGGAGGTGAGGTATATTGTTTTTTATTCTTTTATATTGGGGTTTTATTGTTTGTAAGCCACCCAGAGTCAGAGTGAGTGAGTAGCCATATAAATGTAAATAAATAAATAAATACATCTATATCTGTATCCAAGTAGCCCCACGGTAAGATATAAGGCAAATAAATTTAACAAGTAAATTAGTAAATTAGTTATAGGTTTGTTGTTTAAAAATAATAGAACATATGATCCCATTCTATTCCTACCATCATGGAATCTCTTTGTCTAACCAGGGTTTAAATGGAATATTCTTTACATAAAGATGTATTAGTAAGAAATTGTTAGAAATATTGCTGTACCATTTAAAAGGTAAAATGGAAGCCAGGCAAACAAAATGGCTTCATGGTACGACCAGTGACAGTTGGCAGGTGCAAGATTGAACTCTTCAACTATCACACCACTTTGAGTCACTGTCACCCCACACCACACCACCAGTGGTGGGATTCAAATTTTTTTACTACTGGTTCTGTGGGCGTGGCTTGGTGGGCATGGCTATGTGGTCAGCCAATCAGGTGGTATTTGCTGTGGTCAGCCAATCAGAGGTGATATTTGCAGGTTCTTCGAACCAATCAAAATTATTGCTACCGGTTCTCCTGAACCAGTCGGAACTGGCTGAATACTATCTCTGCACATCACCCCTGCAGGTGGAGCTATCCAAGGATATAAAAGAGCATGCTCATGTCCCTTGGCTCTTTGCTGGAGAAACCAGGTTATATCTACTGAGGTAGCTATATAACAAGTTTTACTGAGGTGATACTGTTAGAAGGGGCTGATGCCTGTATATAACTTGTTGTATATATTAATCATAGGCGTAGATAGCTTTTTTATTATTTTATTATTGTAAATAAATTCTGTATATGTTTTTACATACATTTTGAAGTCTCATTTTTTATCAGTGGTCAGTTCAAGATCCAATAACCATTTTTCCTGACAGAAATGAATTAAATGAATCACTTTTTTTCCTTCACAGGTCCACCAGGAAGAAGAGGAAAGCCTGGACGACGGGGAGAACCAGGTAATTTGCTTATACTTCTTATGAAGTAATGTTGGTTAATTAAATTATATACACAAAGTAAAAGGTGGGAAAATTTTATTCTAAGGATAATCCTCAATTTAACACCAAAATTAAACCCCAAATTTATGTTGCTATGTGATAAATTTGTTAAGTGAATTCTGCTCCATTTTATGACTTTTCTTGCATTTGTTGTTAACGTTTGTTAAGTGAATTGTTGTAGTGATTAAATTAGTAACACGGTTGTTAAGTGAATCCCCATTGACTTTGCTTGTCAGAAAGTTGCAAAAGAGGAACACATAACCTCAGGACATTGCAACCGTCATAAATTTGAACCAGTTGTTAAGAACCTGAATTTTGATCACGTAACCATGGGGATGCTTCATGTGTTTTTACTGTATATTTTTGTGCTTTTATTGTTGTTAGCTGCCTCGGGTTCCCCTTGACTGGGGAAGAGAGGCAGGGTATAAATCCAAATAAATAAATAAATAAAATGGTTATGGTTCTACGTGTACTGGAAATATTTGCAAACTTTGGTAAAAGATGGGAATGAAGCCATTACTTTATCTCCTTTGAATAGGTTTCTACATTTCTGGAGAACTCAGCAGATTTTTGCTATTCTTCAGCACTTCTAAAAATTAAATGGAGCAATGATGTATGGGTGCAGCATTCAATTTCTGCCTCATTTCACTTCTATTTCTTGAAAACCTAAGAGATGCAGGCCTCCCTCCTATTTCCAAGTCTAGAGCTATTAATCCTGTGATCTCTCTCCCCCCCACACACCCCTTGATCTTTCAATGTTCTGAATTTATCTCCATGTGTTCCCAGGCAGCATGATAATTTGCTTAACCTGAAACAGAGGGAGACAAGATGCTACACTGTGAATAATTAACCTCCCTCTAGGTTCCTTGTTAATCTCTTGGTTTGCTTTTCTTCTGCATAAGCTGGCTACAAGGCAGTGGCATTGTATTGCAGACTTTTAACAAAGGTTTTACTCTTGTTAAAATAGTAAACTATTGTTTACTAAGAACTGTGGTAGCCGAGTGGTTAGAATGCAGTATTGCACGCTAACTCTGCCCACAGCCTGGAGATTGAGCCAAACAGGGGTCAACGTTGACTCAGCCTTCCATCCTGCCAGGGCCAGCAAAATGAGGACAATTACTTGATCTGATAAAAGATCCATTTAAATTAACAGAAGCATTTTTAGCACTAAATAAAAAAAGGGGAAATAAAAAAGTTTGTCACTTAGAAATACGGAATAGTAAAAGAAAAAAATGGAATTTTCTCCTTTTTTCCTGGATCATCCGTTCTGTAATGCGTGTAAATCTTTTAGACTAAGAGTGAGCTCCTTATGCAGATATTGGGTATATTTGTTTATTAGTGAATTTATATAATTCATAACATATTGCCAATCCTGAGCATACTATTGTGAATATTTACAGTATGTGTAATGTTTATTTATTTATTTTTCATTGGCCTGCCTACTTCAAAAAGGTAACAAGTGAGAAAAAAACTGACAGAAACTTTTTTCCAGGAGCTGAAGGCCAATTTTATTTATTTATCTATTTATCTATTTATCTATTTATCTATTCATTCATTCATTCATTCATTGTTCAATTTATACCCTGCCTCACTTCCCCGATCAAGGAGGCGGCTAACAACAATTTAAAATTACAATATTACACAAGGTACCCTGCTCCTAAGCCATGTAGAGCTTTAAAAGTTGTTACTAGCACCTTGAATTGCACCCAGAAGACCACTGGTAGCCAATGCAGCTTGCGGAGGATAGGTGTTATATGGGTGCACCGAGATGCACCCATAATCACTCGCGCGGCCGCATTTTGGACCAGTTGAAGTCTCCAAGTCTACATGGGCACCCCCAGTAAAGTAGTCAGTTTTTCTAGACTAAAAGGCAAAATAGGACTATCGAGACCCTGTACAGTTTTAAAATATTTTGTACATCCCTAAAAACTCGCTCTTCCTAAAACGAGCCACATAGTTTGACTTTCCCTCTTCCAGGAATCTTATTACTAAGTACCTGCTGTGCAGCTCTTAGAAGAGTGACTGAGCCTTAGTTATGAAAAGATAATCTACCCAGTGCTTTTAACGTTGGCATTGGATAAGTAAAGCCTAGATAATTATTGCCTCTTTAATAAATCCCACTGTTTGCTGATGAGACGCATAATAAATCTTCATGGGGCTCATTTGGGGGGAAATCCCTTCTTTTGTGCAAATTGAAAAGGATTTGATTTCTCTCTTCAAGGTTTAGGGAGGTGTCAATGGGTATCTTTTCAAATGAAAAATTCCCCCCCCCATGAGCATTCCAAAGATACTACAATTCTGGGCACAGCCATAACACATGCTTATGTTTGCACAATTTCTTGATTTGGAAGAAAAGTTCAAACAAACGTTGGCTTGCATCTTTCATAAAAATTTAAACACCTTTTAGGAAAAAGTCTCAGATTTCCAAGGGAGGTTGGTTTGGGATTTTTTGGAACACTGGATCTTACGTAGCAGATTCTTCTATGAATTAAAGAGACTACATTTCAGTGGAGTTGCAATAGTGGCAAAAACATATAACCGTGTATTATTAATGGGGGGGGAAACCCTAGATATTCACTTGCTATAGGTAATGCCCTTAAAAAGCTGTTGTTTTGCATGGTCCATCCAGTTACATTAGCAGCTCTGAAAGCATCCTGCATCTTCCCTTGACCTTTTCATGGTCATACTAATTGTGCTATTATGTGCTTCTGACTGGTGATAATATTTCATAACCAATGAATTCAGGGAGACCTGGGAACATAGTCAGTAGAGTAATGAAGAGGATATCTTCAATAGTTATATTCAGAGTTGCATCTAAGAGAGAAATTGAGTTTTTATGCATCCTTTCAAACTGCTAAAACACATTTTATATCCTGAGAGGAGCTTCCCTCCTCATAAGCTGATGGGACCAATATGATAAATTGATGTTAGTGGATATGATAGATATTGTATATATGTTGAAGGCTGAGTTAATGCATGTTACAATGTGCAAGCTGAGAATTGTAAAGAAAATAAGAAAGCATAGAATGCAGCACTATTTCCAAAGTGTTCAGTTGAAGAGACTGTATATCTGTGAATGTGGAAAACTGTTTTATACTATTGTCTATTTAGTTCAAACCTATTGAAAGTTAAGAATTCTAGCTGGATTTTTTATGTGTGTATGTGTTCATGTGCCTTATCTAAAGGTGATATAGCTTAATCCTGGGATGATGTAATACATTTACATAGACATTTTGAAGTAGTACCAATATGAATGTCTCATCATTCCATTGTAGGCTATTTTAGTAAAGCTTATGAAAAGATACAAGAAATCTCTGTCTATTCTGAGGCCCTTTGTGTTCCAAAACTCCTGACAGATTTGCCCAAATCATGTTAACCAGTAGTATTGGAAGAAGTTTGAAGTCCAACACATCAAGAAGCCACAGATTGGGAGCAGGAATAAGGTTTATCCCAGATGAACTAAATAACTTTTGCTAACACAGTTCCTCCTTATTTTTTATCTATTTCTGAAGTGTATATTCCAACTTTATAGGGCCAATCATCTTCTTGAAATGGCTAAGATTTGTCTTAGATGCAAATAAATTATCACTATGTTTGTTTAAATCTTGGACGGCCTGGTATTTGCTTTAGTAATGGAATATGATGATGTGCTACCTCTTAGGGCAATGCATTAGATAAGATAATTTATATGAATGCATTTTAAATAGTTCTTTCCCACAGCTAGTTCCATGTGGTAAGATATTTAGATTTAGAATAAGATGCCAGGAAAAGAAACAGGTGATGCTGTATTGTGGAAAGAATACTATATCTATATACTGTATATAAAAGAGAAGTGTGGGTTTGTGGGTAAATTTGTGGATATGTCCTCAATAGGTTCTTCCATGCCAGCACCAATCTGGCCCAAACTTAGCATACACATACCTTACCCTCTGGTGACAAACACTGTGGGGTTCACGAATGGGTTTTTGGGTTCTTTCCCCCCCCCCAAATCTGGTGCCAAAGTGGACCCCCCCAACATTTCACTGCCAAGCTCTACTGAGGCCTCCAGGCAAAGGAAACTCTCCAGCCAATAGAGGAAAGGCATGCAAATTGGACAAAGAATGCTGAGGCCTCCAGCCAATGGAAGCTCTCTAGCCAATAGAGGCAAGGCATGCAAATCGGGCAAAGAATGCTGGGAATTGTAGGCTGCAGGGAGGGAGCAAGGAACAAAGGAACGAGGAACAAAGGAAAGAAGATGGAGGGGAAGAGAAGTGAGGGAGGGAGGAGGGAGGAAGAAGGAAGAGAGGAAGGAGGGAAGGAGGGAGGAAGATGGCAGTCCCATAAAAAATTACCCAGGCAATGGTGGGTCATAAGCTCGTTTCCAATATACAATATCTTCTTGTATGGAAATAGCTGCTATGGAAAACTAATTTCAGATTGCCTATATGATGTTGTTTCTTGTGAATCAGTCCTTGGGTTAAAATCACATTGCATTAAGTACACTTCAAATAAACCTATATAGTGTGACTCTATGGTCCTGCACAAAATAAGATTCTGAATATAAAATGTTCAGATTATTTTGGATATTGTGTAGACTGAGCAAGTAATGTGTTCATCAACAGCATTGTGTCTTTTGAGTTGTAAAGGGGCTGTACACTGGAAGGAAAAAGATATCATGGAAGAAGGCATGGTAGACCACTTCTGCATTGCTTCCAAGGAAACCACATTGGAAGTGGGTGTTACCAGGCATCAAACTCATCTTTAAGGAATTTTAGATTAAAATGTAAAAGCTGATAATTTCCTTGACAAACATTATTTATTTATTATTTATTTATTACATTTTTATACCGCCCAATTCCCGAAGGACTCTGGGCGGTTTACAACATAGATAGCAATAGCACTCAGATTTGTTCCCATCCAACTTTAAAAGGCTGTGTTTTCATACTGTAAACGACCATAGTTGAAATGGAGGTACAAGTACACAGAGCAAGAAGAGGACCAACTTTTTAAAAGGTACAGTGCGGCTTCCTCGTCTGTATTATAAGGCTCATGGTTGCCTTTCAAATTACTTGGTGAAATTCTGAGTCATCAAAAAGTTCTGCTCACTCTCACCCACTGCACAGTGTTAGTCACTGAGATGTGTTTATCTTGCCTAAAGGCTGTGACATCAAGACCAAACACTTCTTTGAGAATAGCAGACCTGTTAGATGAGTACTAATGTGGTGAACAGAAAAATATAGGGGAATATAGGGACTGTGTTACATGAAAGATTTGGGGAGTTACTTCCTGTAGAGGTCTGAATCTGAATGGAAGGGGCTTAGAAGTCCCCGAATCTGACAAACTCAATCCGTGTTAACCGAGTTCACAGGAGGGAGACAACTGAGCAGAACAATGGAAGGAATAGACAGATTTCTGACTGAAGAACAGCTGCCAAGGGAAAGAAAGGGTAAGATGAATACAAATGAAAATCTTGTCCATACTCTGTGTGTGTGTGTACGGGTGTGTAGGTGTCCACAGTTCTGTCTGATTTGCTGTTTCTATTTCTCTCTATTTCTGGAGCTTAATCTGGAGGCCCTACAAACACACCAAAAGGGTCTTATTTACACTAGAGTTTGAGGTCAAAACTCGAGGTGACATTAACAGCATTGATTTAGCACTTTATAACCACCCAGTGAACAGATGAGAGTCAGTGGCATTTTGCCACAAATTCATACAACCGTGGCTTCTTCATGTTGGCTTAGAAAGCAATTAGCTTAATCAAAATCTGCACTCCCTCTCTCCATTTGCTTGTCTGTATTGGTTACAATTGTAAATATTCTGGAAGTATCAGAGATGTGTTTGTCTTAGCCATTGAAACAACGATGTTTGGAAATGACTTGAGAAGTCTTGCCAAGAGTTTGCAGTGGAGAAAAGCACATGAACATAAAAAGCCACATGAATCCTACATTAATTTTTGGGGGAACTCAGTAATAATGATCCCTGTTTTCAAAACTATTTTAAGTGTGTCTCCGTTAATGTTAAAGAAGGGTGGTGGGAAAGAATGTGGGTATATTTTGATGGAAACATTTCATCAGCTGTAAATAGTCAAAAGAGATTCACTGTAAAATTATAATAGAAGCCATTTTATTTGTGGAGGAACTAGAGCTACTTATTGCCAAATGTATTTATTCAGATGGAAAGGTGATAGATGAGACCAAGTTCCTTTTTAAGTTTTGATGGCTGTGCTGGAAAAGACCAGTAGAAACTATTTACGGCGATTAAAATTGCACTGCAATTTATATTTCTCAAGGCTCTTTCTGTTGAACTAAACTGTAGCTTGGCTGTATTCCCTGTTTTGCCTGAAGATTTTGCATGCATATGGGCATATACAAGGCTTCTTGATGAAGCATTAACTAAGTTAGTGCAGATGTTCAAACTGAAATCTACTATAAATAGGCAAAAAGTAGAAACCTGGGTTTTTTTTTGTCCATAGAAGATCCAAACAGGGTTGTCCGTGTGGGCACCCAGTAAAAATACAACTTTAATTAGAAAGCCTATATTGGATCAATAGCCAGTGAACAATGAATCACAATATTATTCAAATAAATTATTTTTAGATACATTTAAAGTTTACATAATGATTTTGTAATGGTTAATAAATAATTTTCAGAGACATCAACAGAATTATATAGATATAGGCAGTGCCACTGGTATTTTTAACTTTGCTTGTACTAGTGTTTTTTTGCATATATTATAATAATACTGTAGTTAAGGAGGTGAACTTGTCCTGGGAAGACCCACATTCAAATCACTACTTAACTGAGTGGCTTGGGGTCAGTCATTCTTGGTCAGTCCAATCTTAGCTCATTTTGTGTGTGTGTGTGAGTAGAGATACAATTTGAGGTCACTCTGCCCAAGCTGCTTTGAATACCTGGAGTCAGCCCTGGATTAACCATTAAGCAAATAAGAAATACGTAGGGTACCAAAGGAAGGGAGACACTGTAGAATATTTTCCCCCAGCAACCATGCCTTTAACTCTTTCACTGCCACATTTGACAGTTTTCATACTTATTAGATCTTAATGCCTTGTCAGTTAACCATTGGAAGGGCTGAGGGGCACCTTTGGTGGGCTAGGCTTAGAGCATCAGTTTACCTTAATCCTAACCCCCTTTGGAGGAAATTCTGGATATTAATTAGTCCTTGTGAAGGACTTAATAGGTGGATAAAAATGCCAAATCCAGTCTAAACCTCTGTGTGACTGTGCGCAGAACCATAATAATGAAAGATCTGAAGCATATCAGGAGAGGGATATTCTTCTTAACTTTAAACCAAGATCATTTCAAAATTCACAGATTATTTTTAATTAAATAAATGAGCTTTGGGTGATTCAGAAAACGAGTGTCTTGGAATGAGCCATGTAACAGTAGCAGCAGGAAAAACAGGCAGAAGACAACAAATTTGCAAAAGCATCATAGGTGCCTAGCGGGCAATGTTTTTTAAAAAATAATGCAGCAAGTCATGATGAAGAGGAAGTTTTATTTCAGTTTGATTTGAAATAGGAGGATATACTAATTGGAAGGACACTTACTGCTGTTCCATAGTGTAGGAGAACAAATTAGTTGTCATTTAGCAAATTAGAGGAGGGAAACATTTCTTGAATATTTAATTATTAGCTTTGCAGGCTCATCTGACAACAGTAAAGTTTTCTAAAATGGTCCCTTTTTCTTTTTGCACAGCATCAATGTGGAGCTACAGAAATTTTCAACATCCTAAAAATGATGCCAGCATCTTCTCGCACATTTTATTGCCTTCAAGATCCAAAGTTACTCATTAAATTATCACGAGATGATAGCAGTTGTGCAGACAGTAGCAGTAGCTCTTTGTCCAGAGAAACACCTAAAAAGGAAAGCTTTCAAAACCTGCAGATAGTATAATTGTCTTGTTTACACTCTTGTAGCCTTTTCTAGTGTAATGTAAATGGATGAGGATGTTCAGCATTCTGTACTGATTATTGCACTGTAGGAAAGGACCCTAGTCCTTGGATATCATTGGGCAAGTTATGTGACTGTTGTAAAGTCTAGAACTTGAAGTCCTCACATTCAGAAAAATTGTCTGCTGTGGAAGCAGAGATAGGTTCCTACCGGTTCGCTGGCTTTGTGGGCACGCTTCCTGATTGCCTGTCAAACGCACACTGCGCGAAATTGACTTCGAAATCTTCATGGTGTTTTGCAAGCACTCCAATCTAACAGCTGCACAGCGGCTGCAGACTACTTCTGCTGTCTGCCAGCTGCCTGTAATTTGGCAGTTCAAATCTCACCAGGCTCAAGGTTTGACTCAGCCTTCCATCCTTCCGAGGGATCCAAATTTTGTGGGGCAATATGCTTACTCTGTAAAACTGCTTAGAGAGGCCTGTAAAGCACTGTAAAGCCATATATAAGTCTAAGCGCTATTGCTATTGCTATGAGGAGTGATTTTTTTTTTTAAAAAAAACCAAGAATGTCCATTGGCCTTTTGGAGAAAGCACTTCCGGCACAACCGTGACCTGGATGATTGAGAATCTCCATAGACATCCCCTGTTGGTTGTGGAATGTAGGCCTAGGTTAAAATTTACAACCTTCCTTTCCTCTTTGGCTTTCTCTGAACATGGGCCTATCAAAATCCCAGAAGCCTGGCATTCTTGAATCAAAACAATAACAACAGTAACAATGAAAATCCTGTCTGACATGTCAGCAGGGCATTAAATGGGAGGCAGTTCTGGTGATGTCCCTGTGGACTTGGGTCCTGTACACCGCACACCTTTCTCCTCCCTGAGGGCATCTTAAGGCCAAAGGTTTGTTTAAGCAACTCAAAAGGGAGCTAAAGCTGTTATCTCAGGCACAGGCTTGAAATACCCCATTCCTATCCTGTCACACATGATGGTAACCATCCTGTTGAGAATGGGTAGGAGGGGAAATGAAGCTGGAGAATCCACCAAAAAGCCCCCTGAAATTGGCCCATATTAAATCTTGAAGAGCAGCATCACTGGTTGGCCTCATTTGCTGATGCATATTAAAGTTTGAACGTGGGGGGCGGGGAGGGCAGAAGGGAGAGCAATTCATGCCCATATACTATTTTGCTGATTTAAAGAGGGGAAGAATTCATATGAACATAGTCATGAGGAAGAGCCCTCAAACCACACTTCCCCCCCAACTCACAGGTAATTTTTGGTGTGTGTGGGGGGGGAATTAATCCTTTTATCAGGTAAATAAATAATTCTGCTCAAAATATACATATTTAATGTATTACTATTTTTTGATCCCATCCATGTTGTATCTTACTCTTTGCCAGTGATTCGTCTATTCATCAATTCTATAACTGTAGCTTAGTTTTCTATCTTGGGAAACAGTTCTGGACACTTCAGACTCCGCATATTTACAAGAGAATTTATTTCAAAGCTTTGGAGGTGCTTGCCAAGAAACTACTTCTCTGATCTTTCTAATTACCTTGAAAGAGACTGTGTCCCATCCAAGCTTCTTTTTAATCCCACAAATTTAAGCAGTGACTGCAGTCAAGTCACAATTCCCTCAACTTTATTCTTCATTTGTAAAACAGAAATAATTTTATCCCCACCAAATAATGTGAAGTTGAAAAGGGAAGCGGTGACATTTCTGTTTGTAAAAAGGTAGTTTAGAAATGATCTAAAGACTTCTTTTGCTTCTCCCCACAAATCCAATGGTTTGCAATAACTTGCCTGATAATGTTTCGGAGAACTTGGAAGCTCATCAACCTTTCTTTCATTGGATTGAACATAATTAAATTATTGCTGTGCTGTAAATTTTCATTTTTTTTCCTTTCGGGGGCCAACAGAATTATAGTTGAGGTGATTTTTTTGTTTGTTTTCATTTTATTTATTTATTTATTTATTTATTTATTTATTTATTTATTTATTAAATTTATACGCCGCCTCTCTTCACCCCTTACGGGAGAACTCGAGGCGGCGAACATACAATAAAATCAAAATAAC
>JANHGC010007605.1:73541-85338 GCA_027560395.1 Boaedon fuliginosus
GAAGTGCTCAGGAGCAGTTTGAAAGTTTGTGCTGCCTGGGGTGAAGGAAGGCTGCTTTTATTAACTCCGGTAGTTGGGAGGGGCTCTCACTCTACGGCAGCCCCTACCAAGTACCAGCATTAAGAAGATCAGCCTTCCTTTGCCCCAGGTAGCACTAACTTTCAAACTGCTCCTGAGTGCTTCTCTGCAGCAGTTTTGAAAGTCCCCATGCTATTAAAACACCGCCCCCTTTTTAGCACCATTTCTGTTTGCCTTTCTTGCCAGCCGCCACCACCACCTTCTTCCTGAGCGTTCCTTCCCATTCAGGAAGAAGACGGCAGCAAGAGGCCTTTCTGCCTGCCACCACTGCCTTCGTCCCAAGCGCTATTCCCTCCAAGTCCCATTTGGGGAGGAGCCAGCAGCAGCAGTGGCAGGCCTTTCCTCTGGACCCAGGTGAGGAAGCGCTTCCTGGGAGGACAGTGCACAGCCATCCTGCTGGCCAGAGCCTCGAATAAGCCAGGGTCGGGGTGCGGCAGGAGAGGCAGGCAATTGGATGGGTGAGGAGTGGTCGCTGCAGCCAGAAGGTTTCCCAGGCATTTTTTGCAGCTGCAAGGACCGGGAGGGGGGGCTGGGGCCAGGCAGCCATGAGCCACCAGCTCCTGGGAAGCCGTGAAAGCTGCTGTTTTTCACAGCTGCAGAGACGATGCGGGGTTGCTCCCCACAAAATTTGTTGCGAAACACCCTGGCCTTCTGTCAGCTGGGGTAGCTCTTTAGCACAGGAGCTTTAAGATCTGCCCAGCTGAGAGAAGACCAGCGTGCCTCAGCTCTCTTTCCTGGAGCTCACTCCAGCGGCCCGGAGCAAGCTTTGTTTTAGCACCGGAGCTTTAAAGCTTCACTTCTTAGCATCAGTTATGTGTCTGAGTGGGCGTTACCAACACATCACAGCAAGGTGTCATCCCACCTTGCCATGAGTGATGTCGAGTTGGCCATGCTCACTCAGTCACATGACCAACCAAGTCCCGTCCACCAAGCCACGCCCACAGAACCAGTTGTTTTAAAAATTGAAACCCACCACTGGCACTGATAATGTTACCTAGTTAGGGTAATGAAACGTCTGCAAGAAAACAAGCAAGTTCAGAGAGCACCAAGGACCTCTGAAGAGTATTTGGAAGCTATAATTGGTGCACGATGCAGAGATACACACAGTTTTGGGGGCTCCTGGACTAGATCATATAGTATTGCTGAGGCTTGAAATGCATTGGTTACCACTTTTACCAACGCTCTAGGACTACATTACTAAAATCCCAGTTTTAGTGATTTAGGAACCATTTTCCATTTAAAGAAAACTGGATCCATTAACTCTGAATCTTTGTAAATGATGTTGGAGAATCATAATCGGGAAGTTGGATGCAAAAGCTATTTGGCTCTTTTTAAATGGGTCTCTATAGCTGCTGCATTTGGTTTGTTTCTCCCGTTTCTCTAATAATGTTCTTATTTTATTAAGAAATATAGTTCTAATATTCTTCTGAATGCCCTGTTTTTTATGAATTTCTATTACTTCTCTAATAAAATGCCAGGCAAATGAATTTATGAGAAAACATAAAGAAAATGAATCTATAGGCAACACAGAAAAAGAAGCACCACAGTGCGTGTTCAATTATTACCCACTTGGAAAAAAAATGTTTTATAGTTGCATTTTGTTTATTCAACAGCATATGTCTGCAGAAATTAACTTTTTATAAAGCCAAATATTCTTCCCCAGGCTACCCAGTTCTATAACTACTGTGTTATCCTTTGGATAGTTCATGACACCCTGCCTGAAAGAGAAAAAATTCTTCAAACTGTTACTCAAGTTCCAAACTACCTTTTAAACTGTAAAAATAAGGACGTTTTGAAGTCACTTTTTTTAAGGTAAGTGTCACATGCAGTATATTTATTTATTATTTTATTTTATTTATTATGTTTTTATGCCGCCCAACTCCCGAAGAACTCTGAGCGGCTTACAACAGAGATAGTAATAGCACTCAGATTTTATATACTGCTTATCAGAGCCTTACAACACACCCCAAGCAGTTACAGAGTCAGCATATTGCCCCAACAATCTGGGTTCTCATTCTACTGACCTTTAGAAGGATGGAAGCCTGAGTCAACCTTGAGCCTGGTGAGATTCGATTTGACAACCTGTTGAACAAGTCAGCAGAGATAGGCTGCAGTGCTGCATTTAACCACTGTGCCACCAAGGCTTTTTTTCAATATGACTTTGAATATGACTTTTTAAAGTATCATATTGAATATGACTTTTTAAAATATCCTATTCAGAATATTAAATTTTATTCTTGTCTTATTTTTGGAGAAAGTCCAATATTGTTCAGTGGGTACCTTTGTTAGACTGATACAACTCTGCTCAAGCAGGCATTAGGCCCAAACCAGTTATATAAGCCATCTAAAGAATATAAACTGCTTGCCTTTGTTATTCCTACACGAGAAGGCCCTATCTTTTCAGATATAATTACTCTTGACATGCTTTCCCAGCTACTAAAGTCAAGGACATTTGCTTTTTCTAGACAACCAAGAGACAGGGGATGATTAGCATGATGGTTCAGATTATATAGAACATTCATAATAGATCATAAACTACAACAAGATATTTTTCCTTAGCTGTGGATTTATAGCTTTTCAAGCAGATAGGCTAAAGTGATTGGGATCACGACACCCAAGGTCCTTCTAAAATCTACAAGTAGACAACTTATTGTGGGTGGGGGGTAAGATCAGTGTGGTGCATTTGGGGTGATTGAACCATACTAAGGAAATGGATGAGATCAAGCCAAAGTAGATATATCAGGAAATAAGCTAAATTGACCTAATTTATATTATAATAAGCTGAGTACGGTTAATATGAATGCATATCAATTTCATTCCAAGATTTTATTCAAAACTCAACTGAATCCCTGAGTCAAACTAACTTTCTAAATGGGAGGAATGATTTAGACTAAATTGTCGAATCAAATGCCTTTGAATTGTTCAAGTCATTTTTTTTCAATATGCACAAATGGCCTATTTTATGAACTGTTTCCATGTTCTTAAAAAGAAAAAAGGAAAAGAAAACAAAGCCCATCCCACAATCAAAGTTATGTAACATTTTTGTAATTCATGAGAACATGAAACTGGAAGCTTAATTTCACTGATGAACAATTTCCATGTGTTTTCTATACTGATGGCATCATTTATTTATTCAATTTGTATGCTACCCATTTCAGCAGGCGATTCTAGGCAACACACAATATTAAAATAAATTAAAAACAAATTACCATCATAAATACAAAAATTAAAATACACAGCAGCTGAGGAGAATGTCATAATCACTTGCTAGCACAACCAGAAGATGTTCCCCATCACACATGCAGAGTCCACCTCTGGGCAAATAACTTGATGTTCAGGGTGCTATGAAAGCACAGCAGGTTTGAGGTCAACCTAATCTCTGTGAGGAAGGATAATTATTATGTAGAGCATGGCATGAAAGTCATAGTTGTGCATAGCTGGACAGCATTCTCCACTGATGGAACTCAGAGCATCCCCATCTTGCCAGACTGGACTGGAAAAAAAGAAACAATGGAGAGCAGACCATCTGTCAGATATCCCAGTCCAAAACCATGGAGGGCTTTGAAGGTGACAAATAACACCTTGAATTGCACCCATTGTGGTAATGGTGTCATACATACATATTGAGCCATGTTGGCACAATGGTTAGAGTGCAGTCCTGCAGCCTACTTCTGCTGCCTGCCAACTGCCTGCAATTTGGCAGTTCAAATCTCACCAGGCTCAAGGTTGACTCACCCTTCCATCCTTCCGAGATGGGTAAAATGAAGAGCCAGATTGTTGGGGGCAATATGCTGACTCTGTAAGTGCTTAAGAGGGCTATAAAGCACTGTGAAGCGGTATATAAGTCTGAGTGCTATTACTATTACTACATGCCAATTAACCAACACCTTATACTACCCATGCAGCTGCATTCTGCACCAGTTGAAGCTCTTTAAGGACCGCCCCAAGGAGACCAAAGTGCAGAAGTCCAGACGGGATGTTACAAGAGCATGAGTGACAGGAAGCAAGGTCTTGAATGTAACTTTCAAAGATTTTATAGTAATCATGGAAGTGTTTATTTATTTGTTTATTATTTAAATTTGTAGCCCGCCTTAAAAGTTGAAAAAGAATCTAATAATATCTGGCAGGTAATCGCAGCAGTTGTCAATATCAGACTTAAGCCTTAGTTGTTATAAAGTGCACCACATTTGAAGAAATCTAGGAGCTCAGGAATAGCAACTGTCAATATCTGAGTATTAATTAACTTTATAGTAATTGCACACATAAATTTAATATTGGTATACTTAGATGTCCACCTGCCATTTAAATTTTATTCAGATATCTTGAAGATAAAATCTAACATTAAAATGTGTATTCTAAAATTTGGATATTCAGAGGATGAACAACTACATGTCAGTTCTTCCTTTTTTTTATAAAAGGTTTTTATTTATAAATATAACAGAAAAGAAAGAAAAACATAAAATACACAAACTTGATGTACTCACATCTAACATTAAAAAAATCTACTTGATATCACGCAATAAGAAGTCAAACATTTACAGACCAAATACATTTTAACTTAACCCATCACCTTCTATAGATTATACAGAAAACTAATATTTGTTTTCTAATCTCTATACCTCTTTTCTAACCATCTATACCACGCCTCCTAGCTTAAGTAGAATTCTGCTTCTTTTTCTCTTAATAACATTGTCAGTTTGTCTGCCTCCGCACAATCTAAGATTTTAGAAATTATTTTTCCTTCTGTGGGTATCACTTCTGATTTCCATTGTTGGGCGAAGACTATCTTTGCTGCAGTCTCAGCAAAGTGTGTTGATAAGTATATTACTTCTTTCTTGTGTTTCCCTGGAAACTTTGTTAATAGAAAGGTCTCTGGTTTTAGTTTCAAAATAGTGCCTGTTATTTTCTGTATCCATCTTTTTTTATTTTCTGCCAGAAGTCTCTCGCCTTTGGGCATAACCACCACATATGGTAGTATGTTCCTTGGGTGCTATTACACTTCCAACAATTTGTTGTAAGGAGGGGAAACATTTTGGCAAGTCTTGCAGGTGAGAGATGCCATCTATAGAACATCTTATATTTTCTTTGAAAGATGTAGCTGTTACCAATTTAATGTTCCTTTCCAAAACCCTTTGTCAATCATCCAAATTTATCACATGGCCAAAAATTTTTGCCCACATTATCATATACATGTCAGTTCTTTTAACCTCATTAAATTTCACAAGTTCCTGTAAGATGCGAGTGTCAATTGGCACCTATGCGTACAAATTTGCCATCAACTGAACTCCTTGCCTCTTGGTATTAATTTTTAAAATATGAATTACTTTAATTTAAAAAAGTAGAGAATATGCTTAAAGTACTTATTTGCAATTCTGTATTGGGCAAACCATAGAAAACATTAGAAATTAAAAGTAGTATGAGGCTATCACCCAGTATTTTATTAGCAGTGTGTTAAAAAAAAAAAAACACCACAAACTATATGTTGGAAGAAGAACCTCCTATAGAGCTAGAAGATAAAGCAAATGCAGTCCAAAAGGGCTCCTTTCTGATACTTAAAGTGGGTTTTTTTCCCCAATGTACATTTATCATGACAACTATTTTGGCAAAAGTCAAGGCCCTCCACAGTAGACATTTTGTGTGAGATGCTGAAACTTATTTTCAAAATTTCAGATGCAGTCAGTGGCCTCCACAAAAGATTAAACTCTCCTAATAATCTAGAGCAAACCTGAAGAAACCCAAGCAACTATAGAGAGAAGTAAGGAGAAGGAAACATATATTGTGTGAATGGAAGTCTCTTAAATCATAAATTCCATACACATCTTTGGGTACTCTAAATCAGGGATTCCCAATCAATGTGCTATTTGCAACCAGGTCACAGAAACAGCAGTGTTCTGACCTAGCTCCAGAGGTGGTATTCAGCGAGTTCCGACCGCTTCGAGAGAACCAGTAGCGATAATTTTGATTGATTCAGAGAATTGGCAAATACCACCTCTGATTACCCGACAGCATAGCCACACCCACCAAGCCATACCCACAGAACAGGTAGTAAAAAAAAATATATATCACCACTGCCCAGCTCCCCAAACATGACAAACCCTCTGAAGTAAACTCAGAAGATGCCTTTATTAGGCGTGCCAGCAGCCCCGGCAAAAAAATGCTCTTTCAATGCAGGCTAACAAGTCCGTCCATCTGGAAGATAAATAGTTGTCTGCCACATCTATTCATATCCTGCCCTTTATCTTCAGACCTAGGGTGGGGCCTCGCTAGCAGTGGTGGCTCTTCTTTCCTCAGGATCGCCCCATGGCTTTCCACCACTCTTCTCTTTTCTGCCTTCTGCACAGCCACAAATCAGGCACTGGACCCAGCTGTTCCTCCTCTTCTTCATCAACCACCTCCAGACCTGGGAGCTGTTGACTCTCCATCTAAGGGCTGATAGACAGCCCAGGCTCCATCTCTGTCGCTCTCTCTGCCAGCTCCATTCCTTCTTCCCCGCGGAGCTCTCAGGTTGCCTTGCTGCTGACCCTGACTCCCACGCCTCCTCCACCTTATCTGATTTGGCTGCTGGAAGGGCCAGTGGTTAACAGGCCACAACAGCAGGCGAGAATGCATGTGTATCCTTGGTTGTGCAAGCACCAGGCAAAGATGTCCATTTGTGTGAGAAGCTGATGTGCTAGCCGCTCACGCACAACCATTACCTCTCCCTACCCTGGTCCGCAAATCTGGAAAGGTTGGGGAAATCGACTCTAAATCAATCATGGAACAGTGAATATTAAGAATCGATTGGATCTATGTAGCACTCTGATACTTTTTCTGATATCACATGCAGGTTTGTAAGAAACCTGTAATACTCCTATTAGTAGAACTGTGTTCTCCTCTGGTTTTGACCTCCAATATAATATTTCTGGATCCATATTGCTTTAAGATATGGTATTTTTATATAGTCCCTGTGGCTAATAGGTTTCATTTGTCTAATGTCAGTATAGTGCTAGCAAATGAAGCCAAAAATCTATTGCTCAGCAAGGGAGATTCTTCTCTTTCCAATATTTTATGATACTTCTCAAGTGTGGAGGGTAAGGGGTCTTGAGAGGAAAGGAATAACTGTTTTCTTTTTATACATTTTTGTGATATGAATACTTAGTCCCAACAGCACAGTTTTATTTGCATTGTGGTATCACAAGACTGTATTAAGAAGCAGAAAAACCTATTATCCGGACACCAACGCAATCTCAAAAATGCAATTCTTTTATTTTTCTTCGTCATTTATGCCAAATAGAAATAAAGCAAATATTTGGAATGCCATGCACACAGCCCCGTTAGAATCAATGGCAGTCACACCCTGCTCAGTCCATTTATTAGGTATGATTTGCAACACTCAGACTGCTGAGGAATGGCAATTGTTACTCAAAGCAACTGCTGAAGGATAGCAATATTTATCTAAAGCTAATGAGGGTGGAATTGGAACCACAGTATTTCCTGCTGCATTGTTTACATAGAAATGCTGCGGTTCACCAAGGCAAAAAAAGTTTGCTGATTCAGACCTTTGAATTCTAATCTCCCTGCATTGTTTAAGAATTTTACCCAGTATTCCTTGTATTCCTTGTATTTCTTTCTCTGCGTTATGGATTCATATCTACATTCAAATAAATACACATGTACATAATGCATCTCTATATAGATAGTGTATATCAGGGTGTCAAACTCAATTTCATTGAGGGCGGCATCAGGGTTGTGTTTCATCTCAGAGATCTGGGAGGTGTGACCAACTCAAAAAGGCTCTGTTTTTGACCGTGATGGCCTCCTGAAGCCCTCTGCCAGTGAAAATGGAATGTGCGGCTTTCCTGGATCTCCGTTTTTGCTGGCAGAGGGCTGCAGGAAGACATCAGGGCCAAAAGCGGAGCCCGGTTGGGCCGCATATGGTCCCCCTGAGAACCATATTCACTGGCAGAGGGCTGCAGGAGGCCATTGCAGCTGAAAATGGAGCCCAGGAAAGCCTTGCATGGCCTCCCTGAGCTCTATTTTAAATGGCAGAGGCACCATGGGCCAGTCCTTTGCTGTTTCCAGGGTGGCCCCACTGGCCAGATCTAAGCACCCTGTGGGCTGGATTCAGCTCCCAGGCCTTGAGTTTGATGCCCCTGGTGTATATCTTACAGATCTTGCAACTAAAGTGTTTTTGCCCTTACAATTTGTAACAGAAAACCACACTCAAAAGACAGTTATGGTTGTTGAGGTCTGCACTTCTATGCTACCTGTATCTATATTTTAAATATCTATATTTTATTATGTTTTCCTTAAATATACATCCATCTTGCATGTGAACAGAGTTGGTTTTGGGTATCATTGGAAAGTCGTCTCATTTCCACAGCTATTCCTTCAGTTCCAGTCATAGTAGCGATAAAAGTAAATAAACAACCATGCCTCAATCTAATTCAAAGAGTCCAAAATCATAAAAGTATGATTTATTTTCCAGCCATAAGTAGATTAGGCTCCTCTCTCAAATTTCCATGCTTCCTTTTTTTCCCCTAGCAGATATTTATTTCACTCAATTTCCAATTCTTTCAAAACAAAATCAATTATTTAAATGAGTCAGTTCCAATGTTTACTCAGTACTCTAAATAGTCCAAGGTATTTTTCAAGATATTTAAATCTGCCCTGTGATTCTATTCTTTTATTCCAGCTTCCCAGAGTCTCTTTTATAAAATATCTTTCTTATTTCCACCTCTGGTAAGCACAAGGCAGTGAACAGTTAAAAGTTCCAGCCACCAACTATCAAATTTCCTCCTCTGTAAATTTCCAGGAGTCCTGGAGTCGCTTTTCCTTCCATCAGCAGATGGTGCTCTCAAATTACTTTCCAGCATAATTTTCTTTCAAAATATTTTCTTCTGCCGCTTAAACAGTTATAGTTTTAGAGCCTCTTCTCTAGGATTTTAATTTTCTTGGGGTAAATTGTAAAGGAAAAAGAAAACTCTCATCCAGCAACAATCTCTATTCACTGCTCTCTTCGCCCCTGCACTGTCTTAGGTGTTCTGACTGTCCCCGGCTTCAGGGTAGCCGTGTTGACTGCCGCTTTTTCTCGTCTTTGTATGAGGGGAATTTGCCAAGTCAGGCAGGAGAGATGTGGCTCTTCTCGACTGCAAGGTGCCCCCCTTTACTTCACCACTCCTGCAGGATGACTATGGCTCCTCTCGGAGCCCTCTGACAAGGAAAGCTCAGAGTGGGGCCGTGGAGCTCGCAGTCCTCATCTCCAACGGTGCCAGAAGTACATCCGGAAGTCCCTATGCTATCTATATTTGTAGCCCTCTTGAGAAACTGGCTTCCTTAAGCTTTATATATATGTCTAAGAACAGTCATCCAGATGCTATTACATTATATTGTAGTGAAAAAAGTCAGAAAACAGCACTTCTTTCAAAGATCAGGAGAGCAGCAATTACAATTCTCTGAATTATATTTTTATGTCTTTTTCTATTCTTCTATGCCTTGAACTTGTACAACTAATTCTTCAAGAAATTGAACCTTTCCTGGATGTTTTCAAACAAAGGTCTTATAGGCATTTGTGAGAGTTAACTTGGATTCCTGTGCAAGCTGAGTTTAAAAGTCTACAGAGTCCCTTTCAAATGTATGCTTTTCTAAATAACTGTGGAGGGCATTATCAATGCAATAGTCAAATAAGGTTTGAGCTTGGGCGAATTGGAAAAGAAAAATATCCCTAAGCCTAAATCCAACAAATCTTATCAAGGTTTCAAAACAAAAGGTTAAGCTTCAGGCACAATCATGTCATCAAAGCCATGCCCTTTTTAATATACATTATCTGTAGATAATAAAGCATCAAGAAGCTGATCGCTCAGTTGAATCCACCATCTTCGCTTTTTTTGATCCTTACTTCCTGAAACATGGCAGTATTTTGGCATGGAATGCAACATCTTCTCATTGAGGAGAGACCGCTCAGTTTGCCCTTGGCCAAGAACCAGAGGGAAGATTTGTTTTTCATCCACTGTAATATAATAAACAGTGCAGAGTTCTCCTGCATTTTTGTGCTCCCAGTTCTCATACAATATGATGAAAGAGAATTTGCTTTAGAGACTCTTTCAAAGGGGTGAAGGATCCCAGAGAAATTCTTAAGGGTTGAATGAAATGCTCTTGTACTTATTTAGTTATGAGTGGCAAAAAAAAAAAAAATCAGGGATGAATATCCTATCATTTACTGTGCAATCCTCACTCCACTTTGATTGAATTCCAGGGGGACACATGAGAAAGGAATGCTTTCCACTGGGTTTTCTTTAGCAATGATGCTTACCCTTTTACTAAAGGAAACTAAAAAAAAATTGTAAATTTCTTCTTCCACTGTCAACATTTGGCACAATTGCTCATTATTCTTTTCTCCCGAGATATTTGGTAGAGATATTCAAAGGGACTCATTAAATAAATATTAAACATATGTCCTATTTAATAATATAAAATGTAAATACAATTTATATTTTACAAAAGTTTATAATTTATAATTTACAAAAGTTCATTTAGAGACCCTTCAGCGTTACAACAGTACTGGAACAAGTGATTTATGGCCATTTTTCACACTTATGACCGTTGCAGCATCACGGGATCAAGGTTCTGAGACTTTCTGACAAGCAAAGTCAATGGGACAGCCAGATTCACTTAACAAATGTGTTACTAATGTAATAATTGTAGCAATTCACTTAATAACTGTGGCAAGAAAATCATAAAATGAGGAAAAACTCATTTAACAACTGTTTCACTTAGCAACAGAAATTTTGGACTTTGACTTCCGGGGCCACTTCCGGTGCCACTGGCCGCGGGGAATTCGCTCCTGAAGACCCTGCCCCAGAACTGCCGACCCGAGGGTCCTTAAGAGGCCCAAAGTCTATCGGGAGGATAGACGAAGCGGAGGAGCGTGGGAAGAAGAGTAGAGGGGAAACGCCAATCCCCTCCTCACTTCCCGAAGCTCTAGCTAAGGTCGGTCAGGAAGACCGCCAAAATGGCGGTTATTTAGCTGGGAACCTCGGAGGAAGCAGATGCAGGAGGGGAGAAGAAGAAGTCAACTGAAATAACCAAACCGGTGAGACGGGCGTGAGAGACGGATAAAGCGGAGATACCTCAGAAACCCCTTTGTGATTACTGGCGAGAGGACTGAGAGTGAGGAGGGCAGCCGGAGGTGGATTTAGCGGGCGGAAGAAAACAAACATAGAGCCCGAAAAAGAAATCCCAACATCGGCGCGACCCCTTCGTGAGGAATGGATTGTAACAGCCGGGAGATGTCGGTGGAGGAGAAATTGGATAACATCGGAGAGTTGTTGAAGAATGTCCGGGCCGATATGGATACGGTGAGGGAGGAAATGAGAGCGTTTCGTTCGGATATTAAAGAGGATTTTAAAGAAATAAAAAAAGTGATAAGTGCCGAACTGGAAGCAAGGGCGGAGAGGAGAAACCCGGGAGCCATGGTTGAAGAGAAACTACGAGCCGGATTGCTGATTCAGGAGGAGGAGGAGTCGAAAGAGTCAGCAGCTACAAAGAAGAAACTGGAAAATAAGATGGCTCGCGGGGAGAGGGGAGGAAAAGAAAATATCCGATTTTATTTTAAAAAGAAAAAAGAGGACGAAATGCAAGAAATGGATGATAGGCAGGATGATGTTAAAGATATTAAAATGGGAAAAGAACGGCTGGGAAAAAATATGATGGAAAGGAAACATGAAAGAAAAAGGGTTAG
>JANHGC010007605.1:222929-235176 GCA_027560395.1 Boaedon fuliginosus
AAAATTAACGATTTAAATGGAATAACAGATAAATATATATTAAATGTTAAAGGGGAGGATCAATGATAATAAATTAACAAGCTTAGTACAGATTAAGTACAGACAAATGGAAGACTACAGGGGAATATTAGAGAAAGGAAATATTTTAGTAAAATGTGGTAATATCAGTTGCTTTTACAAATTTTTCTTGTGTAATTGTTTTTTTTTCTTCATTTAAAAAATGAGATGTAATAACTATACATAAGGGGATTGATTGAAACAACTGTGGAAGATGAGTGTAACTCAGGAAACACTGATTGGATATATGATATGGTGATTTTAATTTCTGAAAAAAATAAAAGTAAAAATAATTTCTTGCCAAAAAAAGAAAACCATAACCGCAAGATTCTAAAGACTGTTAACTGTGAATGGTGAGGAAAAAGTTGTGGTAACCCTGATTAGAATACTTCTGGGGTTGTTTTTTCCTTTACTGTGACCACACATTTTACAGTGCAAATATATAAAGCCAAACTTGTTATTAGGGACAGATG
This sequence comes from Boaedon fuliginosus, assembly GCA_027560395.1. Taxonomy (NCBI): domain Eukaryota; kingdom Metazoa; phylum Chordata; class Lepidosauria; order Squamata; family Lamprophiidae; genus Boaedon; species Boaedon fuliginosus. Next base: position 223,460 of record JANHGC010007605.1, read on the forward strand.
CTTATGAGTCAAAAGGACAAATAACATTCATTTAAAAAGTTACATATTTTAAAAAGAAGCTTGCAGCTTTCAGAGTTTTCTCTTCATGGTGGGAAAATGGGGGGGAAAGGATATACTATAGAATTAATGTGTTAGTATGCAGCTTGTTTATTTCATCCTATTCTTTCTAAGGTTCATACTAGCTAGTACTTACTGTATCTACATTGTGGATATTTATTTGTATTGTAGAATGTTACTTTACATATTTATTATTTATTAAATTTATTTGTTGCCCATCTAACCACAAGGCAACTCTATATTATATGTTTGTAGTTGTTGCGATTGACTTCCTTTAGTCATATTGGTATTTATGGTAAAGTTGTTGAATTCTGCAGTAATTTCATGAGCCAGAATTTTGTAACCATTCTTTCCTGTTTCCTTCTTCCTATATTTTTATTTTATTTTTTAGATATACCTTTTTTTCTTCTTGCAGATCGGTTTAAGGACATAGCAGATAGGGCAATCATACCGTTGGTGGGCTGCAATTTTTTTAACAACTGGTTCTCTGGCTGGGTAGGCATGGCCAGTTGGTCATGTGACTGGGTGGGTGATGTCACTCATCACACCCAGCCCCGCCTCTTGGCCACTTGCCTTAAAGGAACAGGCAGGATTCAGCCGGTTGGGGCTAATCCCACCACTGGCTAGTCCCCATCCCTGCCTGTTTTTCGGCCTGTTTTCTGGCCTGTTTTGGGGCCATTTCCAGGCCATTTTGGACCATTTCCAGGCCATTTTTGGGGTGTGTTCAGGCCACTTTCCAGGCTGTTTTCCAAGCCAGTTTTCAGGCTGGTTTTAGTCTGGAAAATAGCTGAAGATGGCCCAGAAATGGACTGGAAAATGTCCCCAAAACAGACTGAAAATGACACCAAAAAGGACTGAAAACGGCCCAAAAACCAGCCCAAAAATGGGTGAGGGCCGGGCCAGCCAATGGTGGGATTTGCTGATGAGCCGATCTGCGCCTAATCTTAACTACCAGTCCATCAGAGCTGGTGAGAACTGGCAGCAGCCCATCTCTGAATCAGAGAGTATTCACAGATAGTCCTTAACTAGGTATCTGTGTAATAGTCCAAAACAATGTTGAAGGCAAGGGAGAATTGGTTGCTGGAGAGTTTGAAATTTAGAAAAGGTTAGCAAATTATTCCATGCTCAATATTATTGTGTTTTGACTTGCTGGCAGAGTAAATGATACTTGCTAGATTTATCATATTAAGGAACAAAATATCTGAAAGCCTTGCATATTTATACAGCATAACTTGGGGAAGAGACCATCTGCACCTCAGCCTCAGGCAGCAAAATCTCTCAGGCTTCTGTAGCTCTTGGAATAAAAATGACTGAAATCTAAGTAGGTTGACTCTCTTTCTCTCTCTCTCTCTCTTTCTTTCTCTCTCTTTCTCTCACTCTCACTTTCTCACTCTCACTCTCTTTCACTCTCTCTTTCTCTCTCTCTCCCTCTCTCTCTCTCTCTCTCTCTCTCACACACACACACATATTAGGGTTCTAACTGCAGTATGAAGGATTGTCTGATTAATTTTCTGACTGAATGATTTGTACATTAACTTTGTTTTCCCATGCAATCACATTCTAGCCAGACAACAGCAACACTGGTTGCATTGATCAAAGCTGTATTGTACAAAATACCGGTCTCTCAAATGTAACAGTAAAATAACGATTTTGCTTTTCAAATAACTTCTGTGAAAATATAGTGATGATGAAGTCAGAAACTTTCAAAATGGGTTCATATCAAGTTGCTTTGCATTTTGTTTAGGTACATGCAGGGAGGTCCTCTCAGCCATTATTTCATTCAGTTGTGCTGATGATTATTTTGGAACTTTGATTACAGTGAAATGTAGAGGGGGTGGAAAACTCAAGACATGGTTCTTAAATTATTATTTTTCCACATAGGACATCTAGATGAAAGTAATATTTTCTTCCTTCGGTAATAGCTGTACACTGAGGTTCTGCACTGGAGGCAAATTCCTTATATCAATTCCTAATCACACTTGGTGAAATAAAGCTGATTCCAGTTCTAGGCCTGAAGCCCTTAATTAGTTGGTTCTTCATTAGCCATCTTCCCTTTTTGAGTTGCTTATACTGTATATGCCATAAAGCCTTCTTATCTATCCAAACCACCTTCTTCCTTCTTTGCTATAGCATCTAAGTTTGGATGTGGGCTCCTAAAGAAAGGGATTGCCTTTGGCAATAGCAATAGCACTTAGACTTATATACCACCTCACAGTGCTTTACAGCCCTCTCTAAGCGGTTTACAGAGTCAGCATCTTGCCCCAAACAGTCTGGGTTCTCATTTTACTGACCTCGGAAGGATTGAAGGCTGAGTCAACCTTGAGCCTGGTGAGATTCGATCTGCCAAATTGCGGGCAGCCAGCAGGCAGCAGAAGTAGCCTGCAGTACTGCATTCTAGCCATTGTGTCACCGCAGCTCTCTAACTTATGCAGTGGCACCATCTTCATACTTCTAATATAAAATAATCCCAAAGGTATTATAAGGAATGTTGTAAAGAAATTCTCGAGTATTGAGAAAATAAAAAAGCAGAAGGCTATTTTGCATAGCAAGATAATTTTTAACAAATCACAGATATTATCTCAGCTTTACTTATTTTACAGTCAAGTGTTGTTTCACTATAAACCTCCAGGTTGGCAAAGAAATGAGGTGAGGTGGGAGAGATGAAAACCTATAAGGCCAGGCTGTTCAATTTCATCCCACAATTACAGGCAGTGGTCCAGGGCTACATTTTAGAGAAAGTATCATCCTTCTAGTAGCAGCAGATGGAAGAGACTTTCCAATCCCATTAGCATTATGTGGGACATATTTTAACTTGTTAAAATACTGCCAGAAAGATGTTGGCTGGTGTGATGATTGGAAAGGAGGAAATTCAGCAATTCCACATCTCAGTTTCTTGATCAGGTACGAAGAAGAGAAATACCAGTTTCCTTGAAGTCTCCAAGTGATGCCACTGAATATTTCACCTTGTGATAAGAAGAGACTTTAATGTGCAAAAAAAAAATCCATTCTGGGAAAAAACATATAATTTACATTTTAATTTAACAACTTCATGAAAATGAAACGTATGTATTGGACCTTGAATATCACAATACTGAGATATACTACACAATGCTTAGACAATACTTAGTCATACAGAAGACATTCTTAAGATAGTTCCCAACAAGTAACTCTTAAGATTTCAATCGACGCATGAACTCATCCTCTGGAGTCACTCTTATTTCCTTCCCTTATTCCTCCTTTACATCCTAAAACTAAACTTCTTTGGTAAGTAGTTTCGCTTACCTTGGGAGATTTTGTGTTACAACATAAGAAAGCCAGTGTGTAACATGGAGGCATAACAAACATTCTTGATGAATTGTATATTGAAATGGATTGTCTGGGTTTAACTTTGTGTCTTTGTGTGTGTGAGAGAGAGAAAGAGGGAGGGAGGGATTGAGAGAGAGAGAGCTACTATGTTCTATATGATAACATCAACATGTGCATTTCTTTTCTGAAAGACACCCATATTGGTTTCCTAAAGTTCTCAAACATACAAATGGTTGTCTCTGAGGGATCCTTGGTGCTCTCTGAGCTTGCTGGTTTTCTTGCAGCCATTTCATTACCCTAACTAGCTAATATCATCAATTCTAGTAAGGAGTGCTGTTTGCTGTCAGTTTATATTCGGGTGTCTTGCCTGTCTGTGTGGATGGGAGAAGTCTTAGAGATTCTTTGGTTAGGCTGTTTACAGATGACTTTTCGGCAGTTTCTTGATTGGGGTATTGGTCTGACATTAACCTTGGAATTAATCTATGCTGATCTGAGTGCTGATTCCTGGTGGGGAAGTGCTGGAGCCTTTTCCACTCTTGGGCTGGTTAATTGTCTCTTTTGCATAGACCATAGATGTTGTTAATGTCTATGTGTCTACTGATGGCTGATTTGTCAGAGTGCCAGACTTCTAGAAATTCCCTGGCATTTTTGGACTTGGCCTGATCCCGAATGGTCACATTTTCCCAATTGAAACTATGGTTAAATCTGTCCATATGTTCTAAAATTAAAGCATTTTTGTTGTGTCTTCTGACCTCTGGTTAGTGTTCGTGGATGTGTTCTGCCAGTCTTCCTGTTTTCCCTACATAGTGGTTGCTGAAGTTCAGACATTGTATGTTGTACAATCTCTTTCCAAAAATACTTTTTTGCTACATGGATAAAGATAGTCGAAGAGGAAACGTTATCCTAAGTCTCATCTCTGCTGTGATAACTTTGATCTATCTCTCGACAGAGCAACATCACAACATCCACTGACCCCAAACTGTTTCATTTTATAGAGGTTGCTACCAGTTTGCTAGGTTAAAGTTACTTTTCTCTCTCTGAGTGTCTTGCTATGGAGCGAGATGAAACGTGAACCCCCCTCTTTCAACGTCTTGTAAATGAACAGACATAGAGGTACATAAGGTGCATTGACTTTGTGTTTCAGTGAATATCAAGATTTATTGTCCCAAGAGGTTTATATTGACTTAAGCCAACAAAAGTCAATAATTCCTATTTTACATGCTCTTGGCTGCAATTAAGCAAAAACAACTAGAGGGGACAGCTACACATCTTGCAGCGTGAAATCTTTATTCACTTGACCATTAAACATGACCTTTTGTCACAACTATATTTTTTAAAAAAACAAGATCCAGACACTTTTCTAAATATCTTTCAAGCTTGAAGATTTTGCCTCTCAGTTACCCAACACAAACACATTGCTGTTTTTAATCACTTTTACTGTGAGGATGTAATCAGAGATGGTATTCAGCCAGTTCTGACAGGTTCTGTAGAACAGGTAGTGATCATTTTGATTGATTCAGAGACCCGGCAAATACCACCTCTTATTGGCCGACACCAGCAAATACCACCTCTGAATGGCCGATAGCATAGCCACGCCCACCAAGCCACGTCCACAGAACCGGTAGTAAAAAAATTTGAATACCACCACTGGATGTAATGGTTGTACAATGGATCGTTTGGATGCTCTTAACCACAAGAAGATGCTGGAGGCAGATGCTTCAAACAAAACTTAACTTTATTGAAATAAACAGAAGTAAAATAGTAAAAGGCTGTCTGTGTAGTTCTTAAGTAGGTGGGTGCAGACATGCAGCATGGATGCCTGCCCTACCAAGAACATGATACAAAAGAGCAGGTACAAAAGAGCAGAAGGGCTGAGCTCCACTGAGCATCAGCTTATATAGTGTGCTGGCAGAGCTCCTCCTCCCTCTAATAAGGTAGGGGGTGGGGGAATCTCTGCCAGGCTTAAAGGTACATGGAACTTGGCACAGCAATTTCTCTGACATTTACCAAATTCACTGGCTTATAAGCTATAGCTCCAAACTAGCACGTAACAAAATGTATATCATACCTAACTTGGTGCAACTTTATGGCCTTTAAATTCAGTCTGTTCTATCATCTTAGCTTCAGACAGCAACTATATTCTTCCACAAGCCATACTGTATGTTTGCAGAAGCTAGCCAATATGAACTTTAAGATCATCTTATTTTAGAAGTTAAGGCGAAGCATCACCTGAGTCAGCTTGCTAGTCCCTTAACCAATTTGGAACCCAATTCCAAACGCTAAAAGGAAAAAAAAAGTCATTGTTTCTTCTATTTGACCTTCACTTAGGACAGTAATGGGCATCTGAGACTGTTAAAATGCGTTATAGGTATTGCTCGGTTTCCCTTAGCAGCTGCCCTGGAAAATATTATTCTTTGTTTTTCTTTCATTTCATTTTATTCCTGGACAATATATTGGTCTTTTCTCAAAGAATTAAAGGAATACTTTGTTGTTCCTGTAGTAGCTGAAAAGATGGGCCGCAAGAAACATCTCTCTAGAGACTGCAGTATAATGCAGTCTGATATTAGCCCCTTCAATTTCTCCTCCAATAATTGCAAGAAAGCCAGGAGATTTCAAAATAGTGGCAGTTGCAGCAGAGACTTATGCACTGAGCAAAATAAACATCAGGTAAAAGACAAAAAGCTGGAAGAATTGATTATGCCACTTGGCTGCTCTCCTGAGAAACATAAAAGAAGCAAGATATGCTCTGCTACCTCTCGCATGTAGAAGTCAGGCATGGAAAACAATATACTGACATCTTTCCCATGAAGATAACTCCAACAAGCCCAGCGGCTGATTTCACTATTCATGGTCCCCCCCCCCCACTTCTTTGATTGACAAATACAGAGTATGTTTTGCCAGCCTCATCTTTGCGGCTTGTATTTTAATCAAGGTAATAGGAGTGGGATAGAAGTTTTCTTTCTTAAGAGAAGTTGAAAAGTTATGAAAAGCTCTTCCCATTCTGCTAAGGAAGAAGACGCTTGATTGTAAGTTTGCGCAGTCTTCCGTGAGAAGCAAGAACCTAACCAGCAGACTTCAACTCCTGAAAACATGTTAAAATGCCTGTAACTTTCTTACACTAGACCAGAGGTGTAAAACTCAGTTTCATTGAGGGGCACATCAGTGTTGTGTTTGACCTTGGAGGGGGATGGCCCTCTGCCAGAGAAAATGGAGCTTGGGGGGACATGCACAGCTCCTGGGCCCCATTTTTGGCTAGGATGTCCTCCTGAAACCCTCTGCCAGCAAAAACAAGATTAAAAAGAATTTGTTTTCATTAGCAGAGGGCTGCAGGAGGCCATCCTCGCCAAAAATGGAGCTTGGGAGGGCTGGGCACAGCCCTACCGAGCTCCGTTTTCACTGGCAGAGGCACCATGGACCTGTCTTTCACTGTTTCCAAGACAGCTCCACAGGCCAGATCTAAATACCCCATGGGGTGGATGCAAACTGCGGGCCTTGATTTTGACACCCCTGCAGTAGACTGTATGTTGTGCCCTTTGGTTAATTTTCTAAAGTTTTGAAAGTGCTGAAATTTTTAGAAAAAAAATCAGTGTTAGTTTCAACTCCCAATTTTTTTTAATTAGAATACTTATTGCTACAACTTCATCTTTGCTTTTTGCTTCTTTGCTTGTCAATCTCTGCGTATACTTTTCTGAACCGAATTGAACTGAACTGAAGCCCTGAAAGGCTGGAACGAAGATTTGCTATGAAAAAACGCAGTGAATTGATTAGAATGTTGGCATTGACTACCTTTCTGTTTTTAGGTATATGTAGAAATTTATGGTTTCTGAACAGTGGTTTGATAAAGAACGATTATGAAATATGCTTGCTGCTGCACCATCAATTGACACCTCCAAATAGTAGCAGTGGGAAATACTCTACAGCAATGTCAAGATGCGCAGAAATACAAGTGATGTACAGCCACAAGTACCACAAAAGAGTGGATATAAAACCTCCACCGCAAAGGGCAGCCAAAACATTGACAGGAAAAGAGATAAAGTCTGCAAAAATGTAGAGATATGCTTCCTTTAGTCACAGTAAGGAGGAAATGTGGATTCAGGGATGCATGCCAAAACCATCTCACGGACGTATTCACAAAAATTAAGTATGACATGAGCCACTTGAACAAAATAAGAGTATCAATCAAAACGCACAATAAATGTCACAATAATCTTGACGAAATGCAAAGTGACACAGGTGAACGCCTATACCGCACTGATGGTGAGAACCTCACCCACCTCCAGTTTACCAATAGTATTGTCACAGGAGTTGAACAGAAGCTACATGAGTTCAATAAGGCAAGTAGAACAGTTGCCCTGAAATCAACAGAAAACCCTCAATGCTTGAAAAACCAATGGCATTTTCCTCATGAAATAAAACTAGATAGTAATATGATTATCATTATCTTTTAATGACCCCATAATCCCTTGTGGTGTGGAATCTGGGCAACTGAATGGAGCTAGCAGAGTGTTTAATGGCCAGGTGCCCTTCCTGTCGCCAAGACAGGAGTTTTGTTCAGCAGATATATTCCCAATGTGCCCAGAGAGCTAAATATCTGCCTCTACCTAGTATCGAACTCACAGCCTCCTGATTGTGAGATGAGAGCTCCATCTTTAGGCCACTGCACCACTCCAAACTAGACAGTAAACTGATAAAGAGTGTTAATTCCTATATCTACCATGAAAGAGATTAATTTGATACACAATCATCCTAAAAAGGCCCCACCAAAGAACTATGACACAATTCAGCTTTAATTCCATAAAACCAACTTTATTCATTTATTTGGATTCGTTAAGTCTGTCAAACTCCAAACATATTCAATGCTATAATACTTGGGAAACACCAAAGCAACAGCGGACACCTTCAATGCCGTGGTTACACCAGTAATGAGTTTTGCATACAAAGTGTAGGGTCTAACTAAACCACATGTGGAGAAACTTAAGTAAGTGATAAACTTCAGGAGAGGCCAGCATTGAAGATTTACCTCAGATTGAAACAAACATGTATATATTCAATACATCTTTGTCATCAAAATAGCGCCGGCCCTCTGGAACCTCTGGAACCAATTCTTAAAGGACTACTAGAGGTTTTTAAGAAAAGATTGGACAACTATTTGTTGTCCATGTACAATGACTTCTGCTTTGGAGGAGTTGGACTGGAAAACTTTCAAAGTCCCTTCCAGCTCTATGATTCAATGAGTTTAAGGTGAAAGGGGGCTTCTCCCAATGAATGCAATACATTAAAATTAAGACATAAGTAATCCATTTGAGTCTAGCAACAAGGAGAAGAGAATTTAGCAGAAATAAGATCTTGTTGGCAGAATACATCCAAAGTGGAAAATGCACCTGACTTTTTTTGTTTTGTTTTTAAAAGGAATGTGTACAAACAAAAAGCTCTTACATTCTTCTCTATCTTTACAACAAACCAGGAAACTTTAATTTCACTTACGTTACCCAGATTTCATGCATTAGTGCAAAGAATCCTTGGGGATTACATCAATGATTTTCATGTGTGTATCTATGTATGATGTAAGTATATTCAAACAAACACATGATAAAATGTAAGATATGATAAACATTGAAACATTAAGTTGACCAATAATTCCTTTTACTTCTTGTTAGTTTGGAGAAACTAGATACAATCGACTGTTTTACCACATTAGTTGAAACACAAAGGGAAAATGTTCCAATTAGTTCCAATTTATACATGTATGTAGATATATACATAAAAACAAACAAAAATCATACACGTCTACCTTTTAAACTGATTATCTAAATAAGTAGGAATAACTGTGGGGTATCTAGCAGCACCATCATCTTCCATGCCAGAAGACTTCAGCATCTAATAACTATTCACCCTATACTTTTTCACAGAAACTTTCCTATGGGAATCTCTTTTCCACTTCTGTGAAGTGTTATATACCAGACAAGGACACAGCCATCTTTATGAACTTATGATCTATCTGCCATAAGCTTGAAGTAGAGACAGCACATTCACAGTGGCAGGAACTCACAAGGGGAAGCCAGCTATATATTGTATGCTGAAAGGTCCTGGTAACTTCAGCAGAGCTTGGAAACCAGTGACTCATTTCTCAAGTACCTAAGTTCATCTATCAACAACCCATGTCTCAAAATCTGTCCAGTGACTCTTTTTATATATATAAAAGTAAGTGGATCAAAGAAAAGAGTTGAGTTTGTTTATGTGTTCAGACCAGCCTTTTCCCATTGCCCTTAGGCAATGCTTTGGTCAAATCTGGTTGAATGGGTCCAAATAAAAGTATATGAATGAAGATATATGGATATTAGTCGGGTGGGATAATTGGCCAATGCCTGGAAAGTTAGTTTGGAGCTTTTTCGTGGCTGGCTTCACTGAAAATGACTCCCTGCATTCCTGGCTTGGACAATTCCTGTGACTTCTCCTTGCAAGCCCTGAAATTGGACTACCAGACTTGTTGACAAACTTCAGTGAAGGCCCCAGACCTTGAAGAGGATTTGGGCTGTTTATTTTTGGAACCCAGCCAGGCAAAAACCTTTATTTCCAAGACTGTTTTTTGTTTGGCTGTAAGTTTGTTTTGCTTTTGGTTATCTACTTGATCGTGTGTCAATTACTGTGCTAAGCTTACAGCTGGGGGTTAACTGAAAATCTGAAATAGAACTGTTGGGGGAACAGACTTGGAAACCAGCATGCATTTACAACGGTTGCAGCATCCAGGGTTCATCTCTCCTTAATCAAGGACAGAACCATCCTAGAGCTAAGGAGAAATTTCCTGACAGTTAGAATGATTAATGAGTGGAATGACTTTTCTCCAAAAGTTGTGGGTTCTCCAACACTGGAGGTGTTTAAGAAGTAAATGGGAAAACCATTTGTCTGAAATGGTATAGGGCCATGATGGTACATGTGCTGGAAATGGCAGGCAGAGCCATCTCTCCCGGCATGCCAGCCATCGCCTGTTGTTCTTCTGGTTCCTGGTTGGTGCATGCACGCTGTCCAGCTGGTCTTCATGCACATATGCATGCCAGAAACCAGAACAGCAGGTGGTCAGTGTGCATGCACATGCTGGAAACTGAAAGCTCAGCTTTTTGGAGTGCGCATGTGTCCTGGGGAGCTGCCTTTCCAGTTACTGCCACTCCTGCCTGCGCATGCCAGGGAGCTACTCTTCCATTTTCCGCCAGTCCCCCATGCACACATGCCGTTCCTGTTTTGGCACTCAGTGCCGAAAAGGTTCACCAACACTGGTATAGGGTTTCCTGCTGGAGCACTATAAGACTCTAAGACCTCCAAGGTCCCTTCCAATTCTGTTATTCTGTTATTTTGATCACCCTTTGTGACCATCTCAGCTGGCTTCTGACAAACGAAGTCAAGGATATGATGGAAGTTGGATTCGCTTAATGACGGCATGCTTTATTAAACAGCTGCAGGGATTCACTTGACAATTGTGGCAAAATAAGATTGTAAAATTGGGCATTTCTTGCTTTACAATCTTGCTCAACAAAGGAAATTCTACTCCCAACGCTAGTCGTGAGTGAAGCTATTTTCTATTTTACTAAAAATTTTGTCCCTGTACAGCCAACAATGATGTGCAAAATAGGTTATCAAGCAGTGTTCGAACTTCTCCCACCCCTCCCTGAAGAACACAGAGTTCTTTTCCTCCAGCCAGATTTCTGACACCGATCAATATTCTGAATAGATTCAAAAACTAAACCAAATACACAAAGAGGCTCTGAGAAACCATGACCTGTAGCAAATAGTGCACTTAACAAATGGCTGTGCTGGGTTTGCTTGATTTCCTCTGCTGGAATGCCTTGAACTCTGCTACAGTTACTGCAAGGATTTTCCCATCCAGCACAAATGCCAAATAGAAATTCATTCTTCAAACCCCCCCAGCAAGGGCTTCCAGGAGCCATACAGATGATATGTGAAAGAAAGCAAAGGTTGATGAAATGACTTTAAACGGCATGTCTCACTTTCACTCCTCAACCTTTCCTGTATCTCTGCTAGGTTGTTTCACATCTCCTTGAGAAATATTTCATTGCCTTTGAGTGACAGGAACTCAACTGGGTGACTGAAAACAAACTTTCTGCTTTAATAGTGTTCCTTGTCACTCTTTCCTCACAGGCAGAATATTACTAGCTCCCCTTTAGACAATCATTGTTTCCTGTTGACAGTGATATTACCATACCACTGATGCTTACTCCCTGAAATAACTGGTTCATATTAAATGATAAAGGCATAAGAGAGAGAGAGAAAGAGAGAAGGAAGGAAGGAAGGAAGGAAGGAAGGAAGGAAGGAAGGAAGGAAGGAAGGAAGGAAGGAAGGAA
>JANHGC010007605.1:247783-258971 GCA_027560395.1 Boaedon fuliginosus
AATGAATGAATTTTGCTATTTTATTGTATAGGCTGAACTGTTTTTTATTGTATGTTTTTGCCGCCTCGAGTTCCCCTAGAAGGGGTGAAGAGAGGCAGGATATAAATCCAATAAATAAATAAATAAATAAATAAATAAATAAACAAACCTTCAACTGTACCATTACATTATTGAATGCATTAACATGGTAATGCCATATTTATGCATACCTCAGCATTATAAAATAACATCAGCAAAATACTGATGAGAATTAGAGGACTGGAAAGTCCTTATGGATTTAAAGCTACCAAAGCTATCATATATAGTGTACTGTAAATTTTTAAATGCAAAAATAGGAAGAGGTCTACAGAAGTCCTACAAAGAATATGATAAACAGAGGTGGTATTCAGCCAGTTCCGATAAGTTCCAAAGAACTGGTAGCGATAATTTTGGTTGATTCAGAGACCCAGCAAATACCACCTCTGATTGGCCAACACTGGCAAATACCACCTATGATTGGTTGACACCATAGCTACGCCCACCAAGCCATGCCCACAGAACCAGTAGTAAAAAAAAATTGAATACCACCACTGAGGATAAATATATACTTTCTAATGCTTTGAAGAAGAATGATTGGCACAATGATTGCTTTCATAACTCAATAGGCTTTTTAGACCAACCAATTCCGAATCTAACTTTTAATCATTGCACCGCTGTATGTGTTTAGTGTTGTGTATTTTTAAAGCTTCCATATAATTCCTCCAATATTCAGAAACTGCTCTGCAGAGGAATGGAAATGCCGTTTAGTGACAGCAATTATAGAACCAAGAGTGAGCAATATCTGAGCAGACACATTTCAGCATTCATAAGAGAATGAATGTGTGGGTGGAAAAAAAATAAGTGCATAGGAAGAACTAGAAGAGAAAGGAGGAAGCAGAGGAGAAGAGAGAAAGAGGAATTTGCATTGAAAATATATTCTTGGATATTTAAGAAAAATGTCAGTATATATGTAGGCTGCCTTTGGAAATACTGATTCCTCATAGAATACAGAGTAATAATTTTCACTAAAGAGAATATTCAGGTGATGGAGCAAGTAATGCTGAGAAAAACTCTTAAACTGAAGAGCTATTTCCTCAACCATTAACAGCTCCCTTCCCATGACTAAAATGTATTTCTCAGGAGAAAAATCCAGCAGAATGGGTAGCAATTTCTCTTGAAACCCTTTCTCCCTCTTCACCTCCCCCCCTCTTTCAGAAAACAGCAGATGCACCAGTCATGATACCAAAATTGACTTTTTTGAGAGCAGCCTTTTAGGGCACAAGCCAATACGAAACAGCCAACAGACATAGCAATCACAGAAGCTGACAAATACTATTCAATCCGGTGTCATTTCACCACTTGATACTGAACCAGTTGGAATCAATTAGGGGCCTATGTTTATGTCCATTTCAGCAGGTGGAAGCTGCAAGAAGGGAATGTAACTGCAGCAAAGTCATGGCAACAGGTGGCAGTGATTACAAGGCATACCTATTTTGAGGGAAATCTAGGAAGTGTTGTAATTTCAATCTTATTGCCTATCCCAGTCATAATCAATCTTAATCCTTCTGAAACTGATATCCATCATTCAATCAGATGGTCCAACTTGGACTTTTCAGAAAGGATGTTCAGAATCAGAGGCCGTAACTGAACAGGTGAGTTTTCATTTTTCTCTAGCCTAAAGATTTAGGGTTACCTAATTTAACGATGCTGAATCCCAGAAAGGTTCTTTGGCATTTGGGTAAATAAACGGGAATTCAAGATATACAGAACATGATGAAACCATGGAACAGAATATTAAGTATACATAAGTATAGGTCTTGCCAGTGCTTATAGAACATGCCTTTTATTGAAGGCAATCAAATATGTAAGTTTTAAGTGCAAAGTAGCCCAATTTTGAACTGCACAAAGCATAAGGATTTGTACCTTGAAGCGCAAGAAAAGCTATCCAGGAAGAAAGAAGTACATTGAAAGAACCCTTGCTTTAACATTGAAGATGGGAAATAATTCCAGTGTGTTTCGTGATAAAGTATAAAATGTGTTAAACGCACAAAGGTAAAAGCAGAGCTAAGCGTTGAAAAGGAACAAGAAGAAATACACAGTGGTAACTGCAGCATGGGAGTGTGCAGAAGAGTAGACTAACTGGGCTTCAACACTGAAGCCAAAAGCTCTTGACTCATTTTTTTTTTTACTTCCCATGAATTGATTATGAGTCTCAGCCCACTCCAGGCTCTCCTTCTGCAGTGCTTGAATTGGTTCAGCCAGCCTCCATCACTGGGGTGTCATGAAGTGTATATAATATACACAGCTTTCAAGATTCAGAGTTATCCAAGTGGGATAAATATTATTACTACAATTACGGATGATGGTGGTTTCCATACAAAAGGCTAAATAACAGGTTGTTCAAAAACTAAAAACACACGAATATACTGTTTGGAAACAAGCAAGCCTCTCTTTTTAAAAAGAGCGTGAACGACTAAGAACATTCATTTCATATTTTCTCTTTTTTTCCTTTTAAAGAAGAGGAGGAGGGAGCCCTTGAAACAACTGTGCTGCCAAGAAAATGACTTACTGCTTATTCAGTTCTCAGGAGAAAAAAAAAATCCCATGTCAAATTGCCATCGTGTGGCGAGAGAAAAATATGAAGTCTAAGCTTTCACAACCCAAATTATACTTTTGTGGAAAACGTCTGATTGAATCAATGTAGGGAATCTGGGGGGTGTCCAAGCTTCCAGAAGGCCAGAGGTACCAGTCCCTGGATGGGGTTGAGGTACAGATAAGCAATGTTTCCATGTGAGTGTAGGTGTGTATATGACCGGGGAACCAAAGTTTTCTTAGATTATTTCATGGCAACCAAAAGACATACTGTAGGTAATCGTGGTCTGGTACCATGTAAGATGAAGGGCCAAATTTTCTGAGGCTGTTATCTTGCTGACTTGTGACCCTTTGAGTGCTCTATGCAACGAAATTCCATTTAAATGTATGCCAATTAGTGTACATTCAAAGTGACAAAGAAGTTATTCTAAGTCTAAGTAAGTCTCGTGTTAGAAATTCATCAAATGAAAGAACCAAAATTAAAACGTGTAATTTAAAACAAAAAAATACAGCGAGGACTTTTGAATTCTGCGCAACCTGCAGTCAGCTTCATCCCACGTTGTTCTATCCTTTCCATTCTGTCCTTCACAGGATCATTTCACAGCAATCAGGATTCATGAAGTTGTTAGTTGTTAGTTATGTTCTCAAATACAAACCTTATGATGGACCTGTCCTGCTTGTAACCTTTTGCAAATACATTTTTTCCCCTTTTCACCTTGGAAAACTCTTGTTTTCATTTCTTCCCAGAGGCTGGAGCTATTTATAGGGCTATTGAGTTAAAAACCAATTATTGTGAAACAATTCCACCTTTTTGCCTAGTAGTGCCACTGCATTCCTTAGAACTCTGAATTTACATCAGCTTAACAATTAAAGTGCCAAGCCAGTTACTAAAGGCTTTTTATATCTAGTCTTCATTAGTTCATATTAAGCGATTCATTGGCTTGGTTTTCAGTTCAGTAACTCCTCTCATAAAATCTAGTTAGCCTTGATGGTGATGCCACATTGCAGATGAAATGAATTAATACATCAGCAAAAAATATTTCCTAGCTGACAGTTTTCTGTCCCTATTTTATAATTTCACCATATATAAGTAAAACTCACCCACCAGCGTTTTATGTAGAAGATGTGAGAATGAAAAGAAGAAAGATTAAACATCGTTACATTAGAAGCATTTTTTGACATTTTGCTATAAATTTATTTGCCAGAGCAGGTAACACTCAGCAAAAAAAGTCTCACATTAAGATGGACAGAAGCAATATCATAGCAGAATTTATTGGGTCAGTTGAAAATATTGGTTTTTCTTTATATACCCTTATTTTAGGTTGGTTTATGCATGCTATCTCTTAAAAGAAAAATGCCAAATGTTTTCACAAGTTGGATGAATTCATTCAGCAAGCAGTCCGATTTCTACAGTAGATAACAGTGTTGTCAGAATTTGCACTCCAATGGTCATCGTATTTTTCAACTCACAAGCCTCACTTTGAACCATCTCAAGTGATGGTTGAATAGTCAAGGAGACATCCATGTTGCTGATTAAGAAGTTAATTTAGGTTCACCTGAACTTTTTAAAAAATCTTATTTTCAGATAATAGCGCAAATGAAGGTTGCATAGCAGAGAACTGAGTTTAGTAAATCCCAAAACAATTAACATTTTTAATTAAATTTTGGAAGAATCATACAAGAGACATCTCAGTCAATAGTAAATATATGCTAACACAATACATTATGATTAAAGGGCAAAAAAAAAACCTATTATTTTTCAATATCAATTTATTTTAGCTTTTCCTTTAACTCCAAGCATTTTGGTGATATTTAACTATTAATGAAAATATTGTTGAATTGTTAATCTGAAGCTGCCATTTTGATAAATGTTTTATTAGATATTTCATTAATGACATCAGTATGAAGATTATATCAGGAAAATGTGTCAATTGCAAATGAGAATTGATGACAATACCTACTACCCACTATATTTGGGCAAACAATTTAATAGACATTGAAGAACAATAGAATTATTGGTTGACAGGCTGAAAATACCATAATCTTACTGTATATACACTAATATAGTTTCTAATTGTTATTCATTAACAATATTTTTTCAGTTAAAAGAATACATACACAGTTTTCATGTCTTCAAAAGTACTGCTACTTGGAATAGTTTCCACAATCCTATTTATGTATAAGTTTATTCTCTTTTATCTTGAGGTAGGAATAACTCTGTGATAAGCAATATGATATCTTGAAAACATTTGGGCTATGATTTCCATAATCACTGACTATGGGCCATGTTTCCTGGAGGTCATAAGAATTGAGAACTAAAATATCTAGAGGAACTACTTACTTTTAATCTAACAATTTAGAATAGTATGTGTCATTAGTCATGAATATGATTCTATTTGTGATGAGTAAAAATATCATTTTGAGAATTCAGACTTCTAAGAACATGCTTCAAGAACATAATTCTGATCAATGATGGAACTTATAAATTCTATCATCAATGCCCAGGTTAATAAGAGTTAGTCTTTGTATTTGTATTTATGGTGCTGTGATGAGTTACATTCTTCAGGTATTTCAAAAATGCTATTACTTCCACCCTATGTAATCTTTTCTCAGACTATTTCCAATATATACATTTCCAATATATTCATCTTTTCTTCTTAGGACTTCATTTTTAATATCCCAATCATCCTTTTTGTCCATCTTGAACTTCTGAATCCGTTTTCAACTGTGGAGTCTCAATAGTAGTATAAACCTCTGAGAAAAATTGTGGGAAAGTACAGTAGATTTTGGGTTTAGAGTTTGTTTTATTTTCTGTAACCACATTACACTATGTTAGCAATCAAATGTAATCTCAGATCATTTTACGGATAATTATCAAGTCAAGTATGTCCATCCTATATTTGTGCATTTAATTTCTGTTTCCTATGAAAAATATCATGCATTTTTATTGTTTGATAGCATTTTATTATTTTTCCACAATTTCTGTAACCATCAAGATAATCTTGAACTTCATTTGTTTTCCCAAGTATTAATTACCTCTCCCCATTTTGTGTTGTCACAGATTAGCAAATATGCCACAAATAAAAATATGAGGGAGCCTCAAGTCTGAATTGGCACGTTCTTCAATATTTTACTCCAGTTTGGTAAGAATATATTTTTCAAGCCAGCCACGTATACCCAATTTTCATCCATTTCAAAAAAAAAAGTGAGGTATAGTATATCACTTTTCTAAATGTTTCACAGAATGGTTTACTACATTCAAGACATATTGCAACTGCAGCATTCTCAAAATTTAATAAGGAAGGCTCTCAAGCAAACTCTGGGAAAACTAATGTAATTGACAAATTAATCACCATCAAGTTTGTGTTGACTCATGTTTTTATTTTATTTATTTTATTTTATTAAATTTGTAGGCCGCCCAATCCCGTAGGACTCTGGGTGGCTCACAGCAAGATAAAAACAATGCATAACAATATATAAAAGAATTTAAAACCCAATTAAAATTACTAAAATTTTCTAAAAAAATTTCGGTGGGTCAAACTAAATCAGCCCACCGGAAGAGCCAGGTCTTTAGTGCTCAATAGAAGGTTCGTAGGTCCAGGACACTCCAGAGCTCCAGTGGGAGATTGTTCCAGAGGGCCAGGCCCGCTGCAGAGAAGGCCCTCCTCTGGGGAATTGCCAGCTGACACTGCCTGGCCAGTGGTATCCAGAGGAGACCAACTCTATGCGACCTCATAGGGTGCTGGGAGGCAAATGGTGGCAGAAGGCGGTTTTGGAGGTAACCCGGTCCAATGCCATGTAGGGATTTAAAGGTAATAACCAGCACCTTGATTTGAACCCAGAAGCCTACTGGGAGCCAGTGCAAGCCGCATAAGAATGGTGTGACATGAGTGTATCAAGGAGCACCCATGATTGTTCACACAGCTGCATTCTGGACCAGTTGAAGCTTCCAAATGCTTTTCAGGGGCAGCCCCAAGTAGACCATATAAGTATACTGTCTCCAAAAGGTTCTGCCCTGTATGTATCCTTTTATGTCAGTTTGGTTTCTTAGACCATATAGTCCAGGTATATTTCCTCCTTACTCTTTCCAGCTTTGGCATTCCAGACTCCAACCACAAACAGAACATCTTGCTTGCATATTTTGTCAATGTCAAATTGAATTTGATCATAAAACCTGTCAGTCTGTTCAGCTCCATTAATGGTTGGAGCATTTTTATTTTTGTCTTCAGACTGCATAGAGGACACAGCAGTTAGGCATCATGAGGTAGTGGTCAGCCTGTTGGAGAGAGAAAAATGTTGGAGTCATTACGTTGATGTTAATTAGCTTGTAAATAAAACATCTGCAAGCAAATAACCAAGCTCAGAGAGGACTCTACAGGTTAACGTCTAAACCACAGATATTCTCTTCCTACTGAAGAAAAAAAAGAGTTTAAGTTTGCCTGTAAAATCTTCCCTTCTTAAAAGCTAAAACTTTTGAATGTTAGATGATCATTATCCAGCTTTGCTAAATCTTCTCTTCTAATAAGTATAGGTAATATGATTGCAGTGCCCCGAGGACCAACCTTGTTTTTCTTTGCTTCACATAAAATTAGCACTATACTCAGATTTCTCTTTTCATAAGAAGAAGTGGGGGGTGGGGGGGAAGGGATGCAAATGCCAGCAAAATGAACCCTCCACAAATTCAGATTCTCTTGTAGAGTAAACATATCACTCCCTATACTGCTGAAAGCCTTTCTGGTTGTAAACAAGAAGCAATGAATAGAACCTCGGGGATACGGGCATACACTCACTACTCTGAATTGCTTTGAATCTGGCCACAGGCAAACCAATGACTGATTTGGAATTGCTTCCCCCCTCCCCCCAGAGGGTGAGGAGGATAGAAAAATGTCAGTCTTATATGTGCGGTTTATTACCGTATTTCACACTCATATTCAAGAATAGTTCAATGCTAGTGCTGAGAGGCAGACAGACTCAAGCCAACTATCCTTCCTTTGACATATTGACATTCCCGTTCTGTTATTTTCTTTCAAAACAAACAACATGATGCAAGACATAGAAAAGCAGTAACTTATAGTAAGCCAAAGAAATTAAGACATGAATAAAAGAAAGAAAAGAAAATGGCAGCATGGCTACCATGTACGGGGGATTGCATTAGTAATGCTAGATTGCTGCTGTAGTTAGGCTTTCATAATCGCATAGTATTGTATGTGTTGTGCTCATCAATGTGGTATGCATTGATTTTGTTCTTTGTTCTGTAATTTTAACCACTGTTTAGATTTTTCTTTAACTTTAGCTGGATCTCTAAACATTAATTGCTTGGGCCTTTTTCTTTTGAAATATTGCTACATCCAGCAGACACCAAAACCATTTATTTTATCTCTGTATCTTTTTATACTCAGTTTATTAACTATGGCAAACATATAATTTCCTACAGGGTAGAGGAAGGCAATGGTAAGAAAAGCAAATGGATGGGCAATATGAAGTGATTTCATCCTTGAGAAATTCTACATGTCACTAACTGTTGATACCAGCTTGAATGAACATAATCAAAGAAAAGCCATACCCTTTAATCCTTTCAAACTAGCCTTACTTCTATTTTTTTCTACAGTTTCTACAACTTCTTTCTCACCATGCTTTCTTTTTGAAGCCTCTGTTGTCTCCAGGAGCTCAGAATATCGTGATGCACAGTGCTTCTGAGAAAGCCATTCTGCTCGACGGCCTGATTCTGCAAAGGGTTTAATAGCTCACCTGACAGATATCCAGTTCTGGTCCCCACTTTGCACGATAGAAGAAGCCAAGCACAGCTTCTCTAAAATAGAGCACAGTTCTGTGGGCCCGGCATTCATCAACTTGTGTTCACCTACTCCAGCCGCCATTTTCACGAAAGGATGACAGATTTCAAAGCTCCGCAGACATGTACTGCTTCATGCAATAAATGTAAAGGTGTCTCATCTCTAGTTGTTTCCAACTATAGGGTGCAGTGCTCATCTCAGTTTCTTAGCTGAGGGATCCAGCATTGTCTGAAGATATTTCCATGGTCATGTAGCCAGCATGATATATGCCAAGGCTACCAAAGAGGTAACTATTTATCTACTCACATTTGCATGCTTTCAAATTGCTAGGTGGGCAGGACCTGGGGCAAGTAATGTGAGCTCACCCTCCCAGGATCTTGAGTCTGAAACATCTTAAACCACTGATCCATCGCACCACCTGCTTCATACAATACATGGTTTTTTTAAAAAAAATAAAGCGCTCAACGTTTTTTTTTTTTTTGAGGAACCCATGAATTCCATCCAGCTACAAATGCCTTGGTCCTCTTCTTCTTATTCAATTGCTCATATTTATTTTACAAGTCAACATTCTTTCTTTCTTTCATTCATTCATTTTCTATATAGGATTATCTCAATGTATTTCATCATTCACTTTTTTCTAATAAACTATACAAAAAAATTCTTGTAACTACTCTTTTTTTTCTATTCTCTAGAACAACTATAAACAGCTTGGCCAACAAGGACATTTACATCTGCCTGTAGACTTACCTTTACTATATTAAACATTCTTAAGACCCCAAATTTAGAGTGGGTCATTTCCACTATATTTCTAATAAATATGCAACGAAGTCTAAACTTGACTTCATTTTATTTTACTTATTTCATTCAATTTACATAGTCATCCATCTTGCATAAGCAAGTCTGAGTGGTGAACAGAGCTGAAAACACCAACAGTACAAAATAAAAATTCACAAAATAATAAAATGAGAAAGTGGCAGCCAAGCTGAACCTTCAATAATAATTAACAATATATGACAAGCTTTAAAGGTGCATATAAGTGGCAATCTAATGTGGTGTGATGAGAAGGAAGGACTCACTGGAAAAGAGCCTCATGCTGGGAAGAATTGAAGGCAAAAGAAGAAGGGGATGGCAGAGAATGAGGTGGTTGGAAGGAGTCACTGAAGCAGTGAGCTTAAATGGACTCTGGGGGACAGTAGAGGACAGGAAGGACTGGAGGAACATTGTCCATGAAGTCGCAATGGGTGGGATACAACTTCACAACTAGCAACAACAAGAAGTGGCAAGTTGTTCAAAAGAGACTTTTCTCAGATACTAATATATCTAGATCAGAGGTGTCAAACACACAGCCTGTGTGCTGGATGCATCATGCACTGGCCACGACCACCCCCAGTTTAGCAAAGGATGAAAAGTCATGATACATCACGTGATAACGATGTGATGATGTGAGTTTGACATCCCTGCTCTAGATGAAAACACATATTTTGAACTATCACTGTTTGGATTTTTCTTGGGTATGTCAATGTGTTTCTACCCCCACCTTAGGAGATTTCTCTGATGAGCTAAAAGCATCTACCTTATTATAAGTCTTGCTTATAAGACTCAAATGTCAGGCTCTATAAGTGCAGGTGGGAGGATGAAAAGTTCTATTGCAGTTCAAGGGATAATGATAGTAATCATAAATTAATTGTACCTATAGTAGAAGAGCTACATTACCAACAAGAAACAGAAAATTATGTGGTTTGGGGATTTGGGGGGTTCAAAAAGACTGTAAAAGGTCAAGCTTTGTTCTGTACAATACTCAAATGGGAAATTCTGTAATTACAGGAGACATATAGAATGCAAAAATGGGTTCTACTGCACCTTAAAAATTCACTAATTTATGTCACATAGGATTTTATGAATTGGCAGCCTGTTCATTATTATGACTATTCATTGTTCTTATTATTAAATTTATTTGCCACCCATCTCATAGTCTGAGGCAACTCTGAGCAACTTACAGCGAGATAAAATATACAAATATCCAGTCAATTATAAATGCAAGGGGAAAAAATAAAATAAAATAAAAAACATAGGTTAGAAGCAGAGATGAGAGAAGACCTTCTCTGTTAATGTACCACTCCAGCCAACAGCTTCTTTTTTAGGATCCCGTGTCAGACACCATAGCAATGTTAAGGCTTTTCCTGACGGCCAAAAGAGTGCGGGCAGATCTTGCCACTTACAGCAAAATGTTCCAAAGAGTAGAGCTATGGCAGTAAAGTGCTGAAAGCCCCTAGTACCTTGTCCACTTACTCAGGTCCAACAAGATGAAACTGCTCCCAGATAACAGGGTAAGTCCGTTCATGGCAGGCATGGACTATAAAACTGTGAAAATGGTATTTTCACATGTTTTCATCAACAGAGGTGTGAAACAGACATTATTGCACTAATCAACTGCTTAATGGGTATAGCGTAAGATGAAAACTTGGTGTGAAATGGTGTCAAATTTCTTTATTAAATTCTAGGCCAGCTGTTTTATTATCAAACTAGCTGATGACCAGGTGTTGCCCAGGTATAGTTGGGCCTGAGATTGTTAGTAGGTGTATGTGTTACACTATTCCTTTCCTTTCTCTTCCTCCTCTTCTTTCCCCTTTCCTTTCCTTACTCTTTTCCTCCTTTCCTTTCCTTCCCTTCCCCCTTTCCTTTCCTTCCCTTTCCTTCCCTTTCTTCCTTTCCTTCCCTTCCCTTCCTCCTTTCCTTTCCTTTCCTTTCCTTTCCTTTCCTTTCCTTTCCTTTTCTTCCTTCCCTTC
>JANHGC010007606.1:0-14870 GCA_027560395.1 Boaedon fuliginosus
ATGGAGAAACGGGCAACGGAGCAGCCAGCACAAGGGAAGGAGAAGGAGCAGGGAGAAGAAAGTTGGAAAGCGGCCTTCTTCTCTCACGCCGGCCGCTCCATTGCCCATTTCTTCATTGCAGTGCAGTGCCCAGGATCCACTTTGATAGTGGGGGGTAGGGGATAACAATCGGTTCACCCGAAGCGATCCGAAGCAGCTGAATCCCACCACTGGTTATAATCATTGGGAGGATTCAGGTTTTTTTAACTATCAGTTTTGTGGGCGTGGCTTTGTGGGCGTGGCTATGCGGTCATGTGACTGGGTGGGCCGCCGCACCCCCCGCGCTCCGTTTTTGGCCTAGAAAGCCACCTGATGCCTCCTGGCAGCCAAATGGTATGTGGGAGTGGTACCGCATCCCCCCATGCCCCGTTTTTGGCCTAGAAAACCTCCCCGAAGCCTCCTGGCAGCCAAATAGGGGTGCCTGGAGACTCCTGGATGGGGCGGGAAAGGGCCAATCAGAGTGGTATTTGCCAGTTCTCCGAACCAATCAAAATTATCGCTACCAATTCTCCCAAACCTGTCAGAACTGGCTGAATACCACCTCTGGTTATTATAACCATTGAAGCATCCCCCTGGTCACGTGATCAAAATTCAGATGCCTGGTGACTGATTCATACTTAATGACCATTGCAGCGTCCCGGGGTCCCGTGATTCCCCTTTGGCGACCTGCTGAGAAGCAAAATCAATGGGGAATCCGGATTCACTTAACTCCCCGTGTTCCTAACTTTTAAGAACTGCCGTGATTCACTTAGCCACTGTGGCAAGAAAGGTAGTAAAACGAGGCAAAACTCACTTAAGAAATGTCTCACTTGACAACAGAAATTTTGGTCTAAATTGTGGTCGCAAGTCAAGGAATGCCTGTATGTTTTTCTAGAATTGTTGAATTGGAGCACAGACGGTTCATGGGGAGACGGTGCTGCTTTAATAACTTCATTGTCTCAACAATGAATACAGCTAGTCCTCAAGTTACAACTGAAACTGAGCCAGGCAGTTAACAATTGTTAAGTCACAGTGGTTGTAAAGCGGAACCCGAATTTACAACCTCTTTTGCAGCGGTCATTAAGCCAATGCTGCAGCCATTAAGCAACCCCATTGTTTGCTATGAGCTGGCTTTTGCCAGACCTGGAAGCAAATGCCAGTTTCCAGCAAACGATTATTCATTGCAGTTCACCTGCATGGCAAACAGTGGCAGTTGCTAGGCACACAATGTAGTCATGTGACCCCAGGGTGGCAGACATGGCGATTTCAAACCTGCTGGTGAGTAGCTTTTGGGGAGCCCATCATAACTTTGATTGGAAAGGCCACCTGTAATTGTTGATGGAGATTCTCAGTCATCCAGGTCATGGTTGTCCCAAATGTGCTTTTTTCCAAGAGGCAACTGGACTTTCTGTTTTTTTTTCTTTGAAGATGTTTCGCTTCTCATGCAAGAAGCTGAAGAAGCTTCTTGGATAAGAAGCAAAACGTCTTCCAAAAAAGCCCCCAGAAAGTCCAGTTGCCTCTTGGAAAAAAAGCACGTTTGGGACTACCTGTAATTTAAAAAAAAAAATGATCTGTAGAGCTGCAACAACCTCCAGCTGGGATCCCTCCTGCTTGGTGACCGGGCAGGTAAACATCGAAACACTGACACATGTCGTTCCTGCTCACTGGTTGCAGAATTCAATTTTTCCATGGTTGCAAGGTGCGCAAGTGAATCGAGATAGGATATGCGGGGCGTGAGCACTTTGTCCCATGTTCTCTTTTGTGTATCCAACGTGTCGAAGACGACCACGTTCCCTGTTAACGGTTGACTTTGGGGTCTAGAATGGATCCTGATTAGAATCGCTGACTGAATCTTCCCTACTGAAGGGTCCCAGACATTTGTGCTTTTTTGTAGAATTTGAATCCACAAATTCCCGTATTCCCTGACAGCCCGGTGTTTCTTAACTCTTGGCAAAACTTTTAAGATATGTGGACTCCAATTCCCAGAATTCCCCAGCCAGCTGGGAGCTGAAGTCCACATACCTTAAAAGTGGCCGAGGTCAAGAATCCAGGTGTTCTACCTGGATTGTCATAATACTTAAAATTTGCTGCAGCCTTGACACCTTGTACTGAGTATGAGGCCGCTGTGTAAACGTTCTTGTCATTCTTTTTTAATACTCTTTATTAAATATATAAAAAGAAAACATATATCACATACATAACATAAAGAAAAAAAAGAAAAAAACCACACAAAAACACATCACATCACATCACACTTAGAAGTTTGGATATACGTCAGGCGTCTCGTGCCCCCGCTACTCGCCTCTGATGTATCTTAATATTATAACTCCTAACACTCTTACATTTCTTTCTGAACTCTGTTTTGTCTTACTTTCCATCCAAGAATACCATAAATTCCAGCTCTCATAATATATTGATTCCCCTTTATCTTTTAACAGTAAAGTTAACATATCTAATTCTGCACACTCCATTATTTTCCTTTTCATTTGACTTTCCATTGGTAAATTTGTATTTTTCCATTCTTGTGCAAAGAGGATCCTAATTGCAGTAATTATATGGACTATTAAATACATCATTTTTTTGCCGTAATTTCCTGGCAGCATACCTAAAAGGAATATTGCCCTTGTCCTACTTCAACTCTCAATGGCTTTCAATACCATTGATCAGGACATCCTTCTGGCTTGTTTAGCAGATTGGGTATGAGTGGCATAGTTTATTGCTGGTTCACCTCCTTTCTTCAGGATCAATTTCAGTTGGTAGGTACTGGGGAAGAGAGGTCCCACCCTTGGTCCCATACTATGGGAAGGATGTGGAAGGATGTGCTATACTGAATGTACAGATAAAATCTGCTGATGTTTTACCAAACCTGAATAACATTCTTATACTGGATTTACAAAACAGACCTGTTAAAGTGGTGAAGAATTTTGTGAGAAGGGATAAGAAAGTAAAAATGAGAAGAAATCCAGTTCCAGGACTTTATTTGATGGGATTAAGGATTGACATTATTAAAGATACAAAGAAAGAATATAAAATTGGTTTATTTGGTTAAGATTAAAATAGATATGTTATCTCTGGAAAGCCTTAATGGACTCTTGCTGAGCAAGACTGAATGACAAGGCTTTTAAGGATTTGTTTATTGATAAGAAGTGAGTTATGAAAAGAACTCTTCTTCTGATAAATTCTCAACATGTGTAGGGTAAATTTCTACCCTGCATTCATCACTTTGAAAAACAAAGTGCATTTTATGATTTAATGCTTGCAAATTAGAAATACAATATCTGGACTGAACTATTTCAGACAATCAGAGCAGCAAAGAAGTGTAACTGCTTGCTGCAATCTATTGGTTGTCCAAACCTTTGCAGTCCAATAACCAATAGGATGACAATTATCAGATGATTCTGTTCTAAGCAAAATCATGGCTTCAGGGATGGAGTTATCAATAAGGAAAGTTTAAATAAAAATCATTTACATCATGCCTTTTTAGGGAGACTGCTTTTTTCCAAAATGGATACAAGAAATGTTCCCCACCCTCATGAGTAATTAACAAAATACATGTTTAAGATGTATTACATGTTCCTTTGTCCCTCAGTCAGGTGAGAATATGCTTCTAGGATGACAGGTCACACTCTGACCCCAACAGGGGCTTTTGTTACTGCCCCCTTAATAGCCCACCCTTAATGGAGATCTGGGTATTCAGATGTCCAAATGTCCTTAAGTGGTCATGTTGGAGAATGGACAGTAAGGTGGGTTTCAGATTCTCAGTTTTATAACTTTCCTTCACAACTTTCTATATCATAGAAAAGTAGGCAGGCTTAAGAGCTCAACTATCTTTATTTTTATTTTATTTATGTTTTGGTACAGCCTGATTCCAGATTGACTTTAGCTTGTTCACAATACAAAAAGCAAAATACAAATATAACAAATTAAATAATAAGAATAAGAATATAGTACAGGATTGTAATAATTTATAAATTATTCCCCACTTATACTTCCACGGAAGAGAAAAAGTAAGCAAAAAAAAAGCCAACACCTGAAAAAATATAGAGAGATGCATTTCCACTTTTCCAAGATTTTCCAAGATTTGAGATTACTGAAAATCTCTCATACCAGTTTCAGTTTTAGAATTGCTCAGCCTATGTTATCAGTATTGAATTTATCCATATCCTCTTTCAAAATGGGCCAAGTTCTGACACGATGTATCTCCATGTCCACATTATTATTTTTTTTGCTGCTGAATGGCACTCATGTGTCACTCAACCTTTCCTTCTAGAAAACTCTAATCACTCTAGAATAGTAAGGGCCAAGAACCTCAAGGAAACATGTCATAATTTCCCTGTCCATTTTTAATATAATATTTACACAATAGTGTACTTCCATAATAGAAAACAAAATGTCACCGATCCCCAGTCAGTAATCAAACAGTAATAACAAGCAATGGTCATTGCTCCATTACTCAGCTTACTCAAAACTCTATTGCAACACTGAATCTTAATAACTGAATGCAGAATGTATATAGTGGTAATAGCTTCTGAACAAAAGGAAATTTAGAAATTGGCTTTCTTTCATGGGGATTGAGAAAGGCAAAAATCCTAGATACTTCAGCCACTTTGTAATAAATTAGTAAAACATCAGTTTCAACAAAGTTGTTATGAATGAAAACCTTGAATGTGATTCTTGGTATGCTACTGTCCATCTTAGCTATGCAACACTAACATTCCAATGGATATTCTCATATATTGTTTTAAAGAAATTTGCTTTTCTTAGTTTTTTTTAAAGGTAGAAACATATTTGCAATCATTTTCTTCACTGTTTCTGTCCTCTAACTGGCAAAATGTATGAACAAATTAATATAACAAAGGACTGAGCTTTTCAAATTTAAACATATTAGTTATGCTTTCATAAATTCCCATACCTTGAGAATGAGCATTTCTGACAGTTGTCTTTTGCTCTCTTTTTAATCAAGTTTTTTTCTATGCAATTTACAAAAAATACAAATATTCCAGTAGACTATTTTTTTAAAATTCTAAATGAAATTCTTTGCTATCATCTGTATAAACCAGTTCAGCAAGTGTAGCTATATTAATCATAAAAAGATAATATGTTTTATCTGTCAACCATTTGGTTGAGGAACAGTAGAAAAAAGAAGTGGCAGCTCTTATTGAGCAGCAGAAATGTTTGAATGAACAGCAATTCAAATCTGGGCCTTAAAAAAATAAAGTGTACTTTTAAGGGACTGCAAGATTTTTTAAAAGTGCCATTGTTAAGGGTTTTTTTTATTTAGTTAGTTGATGCGTCCAATTGTCATAGCAATTAACCACAGGTAGTTCTCAACTTACAACCATTCATTTACTGACTGAAGTTATAACAAGAAAAATGGGGTTTATGACCTGTCCTCTCACTTACAGCCATCATAACAACTCCACAGTCAAAAACTGGCCTTTTGGCAACTAGCATGTATTTTCAATAGTTACAGTATTCTGGGGTCACATGAGCCATGGTGGCACAGTGGTTAGAGTGCAGTACTGCAGGCTACTTCTGCGGACTGCCGGCTGCCTGCAATTTGGCAGTTCAAATCTCACCAGCCTCAAGGTTTTTATTTTATTTATTTATTTATTACATTTTTATGGCGCCCAATTCCCAAAGGACTCTGGGCAGCTTACAGCATGGAAAGCAATAGCACTCAGATGTTATATACTGCTTATCAGAGCTTTACAAACTCCCCAAGGAGTTACAGAGTCAGCTTATTTCCCCCAACAATCTGGGTCCTCATTTCACCGACCTTAGAAAGGATGGAAGACTGAGTCAACCCTGAGCCTGGGGATTCGATCTGACAACCTGCTGAACAAGTAAGCCACTTGCGCCACCGAGGCTCTTTTAAGATTGACTCAGCCTTCCATCCTTCTTCTGAGGTCAGTAAAATGAGGAGCAAGATTGTTGGGGGCAATATGCTCAAGGTTGACTTAGTCTTTCGTCTTTTTGAGGTCGTAATATAAGGATCCAGATTGTTGCGGGCAATATGCTGACTCTGTAAACCGCTTAGAGCGGACTGTAAAGCCCTGTAAAGCGGTATAGAAGTCTAAGTGCTATTGCTATTATCACTATTTGTGACTTTTCCCAGCTGGCTTCCAACACAGCAAGGTCAAGGGGGAAGCCAGATTTGCTTAGTTAACTACTGTGATTCAGTTAACAACCATGGCAAAAAGGTCATAAAATCAGGTGCAACTCACTTAACAACAACATTGCTTAAAAATGGGAATTCTGATCCCAGTTGTGGTTGTAAATTGAGGACTATCTTATATATTAGAGATACTAAACCAAATCCATTCTTGATTTAGCCATCCCTTATTGTCTTATTGCTGTTGTTTCTCATACAACTTTGTGCCTGGCTTCCATATTTGGGCAGTATTTTGATTCCTCAAGGAACTCTCTTGCTCCCCAACTCCATCCTACCTCCTTGGACTTCTGGAAATTTGTGGCATCTTTACTAACTGGCTTTTCCATCTGAGCTTCCTTTATTGTGGGAATGAGTAGCCCTTAGATATTTTAAGGAGCACTGACTTCTTTATTTTTTTCTTTCACTGTCTTTTTATACTGCTTCCATCAGTTCTGTGAAATTCCTTCTTCTGAAGTGAAATATAATGGTTAACTTCTGTCAGTTTGTTATTCATATATAAATTAAATCTAACCACGCTATGCCTCTCATCAGTCCAAACAACTGCCAAATTTTGCATGAGGTGCTGCCTGGTCCAGTTCTGGTTATTTCCATTATAGCCAGGGGTCAGCACTGGATATGGCCCACCATCTGAAATCATCGGCCCTTGGACCTAAATAGAAATATGTTCACCAAACCAGCAAGACAGAGAGTGAGGACACTTTCTATGTACTCAAGCAGCCATTTTAGCATAGGCTTCATCTGTCACTTCAGGATGAGTGGAACAACAGGACTCTAAAATGGTAGCAGCAGCCCAGCCTGAAGTGGTATGTTTCTTTAGGATTTATTTAAGTTTTGTGTTATTTCTAATCATTTTTATCTAGTTCATCCAGTTTGACGGAAGGGATTGAATATTATTGTATGATTCTCTTTCAGATATGTGTTTCCTTCATCCTTTGTGATCAGCTGAGCTTGATCACCCACAAGGATTTGGCAGATTTGATTATCAGCTACAGCTTTCTGCTTCTGGCCTGTTTCTGCCATATCTCCACTTGGCAATCAAAAATGTCCTCTCACATATTTCCTAGGCCAGACACAGGCAATCTGTGCTGTCTGGATTATCTGGCTTTCAGCTCCTATCAGTTCAGGAAAGTGTCCATCATGAGAGATCTTCAGCCCCAAAGAAGATGGTAGAATACATCGTTAGCCCCTTAAAAGAAAAAGAAAAAGGGATTATCATTACAGAACAGATCAGAAAGGAACACCTCAAAGACTCTCTGTATTGATTCAGATTCTACTCATTCCCTGCCTTCCAATAGGCAAATATTATGTGGATGTGTATATATACATGTATATGTGTGTATGTGTGGGTGTATGCTTATACGTATCTATATGTGTGTATATACCTCTATTGTGGAGAAAGAGAAGACTACATGCAGACAGTATATCTGATTGTAGTCTTCCCTTGAATAAGGGCTGGTATGCCATTGGGGTCAGAGTCCTGTAGGTCATACTAAACATCCTGTCACATCTGATAGCCCTGAGAGCCTTAGTGAGGGGATTTCTCATCCTTTTCCATGGAAACTTTCAGTGGGCCTGAAGTTTAATGCAAAAGGTGTGTAATTAAAGTTCTCCTCTGGGGGTATTTAGTTAGGCATTGATTATTCTACACAGCTTTGCTTAAAGCCTCCCCCCCCCCGCCCCCCACAGAATTTTCTTTCAGCAATTTGGAGCTATTCCCATTTGAGCTAGCTCCTAAGGACACCTCATGTGAGGAGAATTCTCGTTCTTTATTTGTTATTTGTAAACCACTGACTGTAACAATTCTGTACCTGCACTTTTTCTTTCTTAAAAATGCTGTTCTGGGCTGTATCTGTTCATTTGTTTTTGTTTTTTTAAATCTGATTAGTGTAATGCATTGGATGAGAGTTGTAGATTTTTGCAGACTTGTGAATTTCTCACTGTGGCTAAGTCAGCATGAATCAGTAGTAGTCATGAATCCCTCTCTTCAAAGATTCAGACAATGTCGGTGCTTTGGTTTGTCTGTTTCAGTCCCGTGTGCCAGTGGTTGTCTATGGACTCCTTTAACAAGGGGCAATAGAGCCACTGTGAATTGCAGTTCTGAACCTCCACAAAGCAAAAAAAATAAGACAATCATAGCTTGCTTTCTTTTTGTTCTTCCCATACTCCTAGAAGCTCTGTACTGAATGCAAAACTAAAGTAATATCCCATCACCACCACTTTTAATTATAATTAGGGAAAATGAGATCTTATTAGGCAGAAAACTTTTTCCTCATATTAACAACTCTGATGTTTCTGTAGAATGTCAAACGGGCAACACATGTTGTGAAAAATCAGGAGGTATTAGCAATGCCCTCTTTCTGCGGTGAATAGGAGAGAATGGGTTTCCGTTGCTCCATTGAGTGGTGTTGTTTGCAATTGGTTGATTGGTTGATTGGAGGGGGCTCTGATTGATTTGTTATGTTCCCTGCTTGTT
The DNA here is from genome assembly GCA_027560395.1 of Boaedon fuliginosus. Classification (NCBI taxonomy): domain Eukaryota; kingdom Metazoa; phylum Chordata; class Lepidosauria; order Squamata; family Lamprophiidae; genus Boaedon; species Boaedon fuliginosus. The sequence goes on from JANHGC010007606.1 coordinate 8,667, forward strand.
CCCAGGGGTCCAAGAATGGCAGGAATGAAAATCACATACCGTAGCTGGCTTCAAACAGAGGTATTGGGGAGGGCCACGTGGACGTGTTTGAAATTGACCCAAAATATACATACACAATTGATTGTAACACATCTTGCTTTTACCCAAATTTCTAGTTCTTTGGTCAGACCTTAACAACTAGCCCTCCCAGCTTTTCTGAATTTCTGGATTTTAAATTGCTCTTGCAAATATCCCCCAGCTTTTCCTATACTACAATAAATGCCCAAGCATTTTCTTTGATTCTAATAAACTGAATTGTAGTGACTCAATGGTAGCTGGGGAGAAAGTTCTTCCTGTGCTAAGGCATCTGTTTTTATTTGTACATCTCTATTCTTTTACTATTATTTGAAAACACATGAGGACAAGATATAGAAGCAATTTTACTGAAGAAGACTAGTTCACAAGTAAAATGTCTTGTTTGTTGCCCAGGTACTGCTGATTAATGGCTCAGATATCCTGCCTCTTATAACAGCACATCTTCTGATTGTAACATTGTTGATTGTTCTGCTAAGTGAGGTGGGGAAAATGGAGAATGGATGACACAGTCGATAACCACAAACTTTGGATGTGAAGTGATTAGGAATGTAGGACTGGGACTGTTTTAAAACTATATAGGGGTTGCACATTTGAAATTTTCAGTTCTGAGATAGGGAAGAATAAAACGATGAAGATGATATTGCTAGAACTAGGCTGCAAAAATACAGATAATCACATGATTGCAGGAGACAGATACAAAAGGTTTCATTGTTATCACCAGTGGATGTCTGGATTTTTACACCATAGATCCAGGGATGGGTTTCTACCAGTTCGGCCGGGTTTGGGCGATTAGCCCCAACCAGTTGAACTTACCTCTTCCTTTGAGGTAAGAGTCACATGATCACCTAGCCATGCCCACCAAATGAAGCCATGCCCACAGAACCTGTTGTTTAAAAAATTGAATCCCACCACTGCATAGATCTGATACAAAATGATGAAAAAATCATAAACTCAATTCAGAAAAAAATAATGTGTGTATATTTAGTATCTAAAAGTCTTTGTGGGACTAGTTTTAGCATGCTGGAATTGGCAAAAAGGAAAGAGAACAAGTTGGCTTTTCTTTGGAAGATAGAAAAGATAAACCAAAACAATATGACATGTGTCAACAGGTTTACTCAGAATTAAACCCCAATAAACCTGTATCTAATGAGTTTTAGCATCACATGTTAGCATTTTATCCAGAAATGTGCTATAAATCTGTTATATTGCAATATGTAAAAAGGATGGAACTTTGGCATCACATAAGTCGTGAGTGATCAGGACAGGTTGATGAATTCAAAATGACAATTTTTATAAAATGATGTATCCTTGATATTTGTCACCAGAAAAATTGTCTAAAATATATTCTGTAAAAGTATTTAAATTTATGCTGGGAATGTGAACAAGAGAAGAATTTTTATCATGCTTGGTAGATGAGTAAAAAAGCTAAAAATATTGGATAATATTTTAAAGGTACAATTAAATGCAATTAAAGCCAGATATCTTTCTTTAGGGGCTAATTGACAAAAAGTTAGAAAAAACTCACAATACCTTTTTATATATATAAAGAGCAGTGAGATTTTTCTATGCACAATGGTAGAAAGATTTGGACATAATGCATAATGGAAGAGTGGATGGTGAAGATGATGGAGCTTGCTGAGATGGTAAAATTGACAGCTTTGATTAGAGAAAAGACACTGATTAATTTTAGTGCTGATTAGAAACACCTCTTGGATTTTTTTGGATAAAACAGAAAAAAAATGAAATTATGATACTGTATATCAGTTTGATGATTAGGGGAAAAATAGTAAATAATAGAAAATTGAAAGTTATATCACAACCTTGGAATAAGAGATCAGTTTAAATTTATACTTATAGCAGTTATACAATAAGAGAAAATTGAATATCATTTCCATATATTTGTTTTCTCTTCCTGTTCTTTAACCACTTTGGCTTTGTTTGCTTTCTTTCTTCTTTATCTTTCTGTCATCTTAATTATTAATTCTTGTTGGTGTTTTTCTTTCTTATTTAAATTATAATAAAGTTATAAAATGGGGACAGGTTGCCTATTTCAGGAAACAAGGTATTCCTGGGTGAGGATTAATGATTCTAATCAGGAGAAGGGAAAAACCTATAAAGAAAAAAATATTGTTTATTGGCAGAATGACCTTGAACATATGGCCTCTCAAAATTTTCCTGCCCCTATTTCAAGGAACTCTACAATTGGAAAAATTTGGCTATCCTAAATGTTTGGTTCTTTAATTCAGTGACAGTGCTTTACTGTTATTGAATTACTGATTCACACATAGAATTTGTTCTTACTCTGCTCATAGAAACCAACCAACCAGGTCCTGGAAAATATTGGATAATTCAGCATATTATAAGTATGAGATCAGAATGCAATTCCCTCATAGAGACTTATTATTACAAATAACATTATCCATCATAGAACTTGAATGATAGAATAGAAAACGTAAATAGTTTTCTGATAATTTGAGGAAAATATGAGGGATGATTAATTGTAGTTAAGAAAATGCAAGAACTTTTTAATGATATTATTTTATTTTGTGAAAAAGAAATATCCCCTTAAATTTCTGCTTTATTTTGAATGTGGACTTTATTTCGCAACTCTTTTAATGCCAAGTTGCACGAAGTGAAGAATTAATCACAGTGCACTGGAAAAACGTACTGTATCATTTAGGTCATGTCTTTACTTACACCTCTCTATGATACACACATGGCTTGGCAATATCTTTTCTGTCTACCATATCGGTGTAATGTTCTCTTCACCTTGACCCTGTCTTAGGAGTGAGAGAGGTCTAAGATCATCTCTGCTGACTTGTAATAAGCGTAGCATTTTCTCCTTTGTTCCAAGGCAGCCCCAAGATTTTAAAAACTGTTAATCTTTGTCACCCATTACCTTGGACAGAAAGTAATTAGTGACTACAGTGACTTGAAACAAATAGGAAAAAAGCAAGATAGGGATCAGCAATGGACACAGCATATTTCATATTTCAGTAGTTTTCTGGTAAGTGAAATATTGGTGAGTCTGGTCATGGAGAAAGACCCTTAGCTTTTTTCTGAGCATGTAAGGGGAAAAAAACTAATATTCAAATAAGTCTTCCAAATGTTAAATTAATATATTTATATGCCCAGAATGCTAATGCTTATATTTCCAGGATATGCAATATTCTAGGACTAACACATTAGCAGTAATTATACTATCAAATGCTAGGACAGTCACAAATCAGATTTGTCAGTTTAGAACCAGTAATGTCAACAAGGTTAAACACCTTGACATCCTGATAACATTTTGAGATAACTTGATTTTAATGATAGCTGCTGGATTGTAACTAAGAAAAGCAGATGACAAAGGGAACAATATTGCCCGCAGTGTGGTATCTTAGTAGAAATATGGCGAGGAACAGCAGCCTGTCTGTTTGCATTCTGTCTCTTATGTTAGATGGTCTTTAATCAGTTGGTTGTTTTCCAGCTTGTGAGCTTTAAAAAGTATACCTTGTTTACAAAGCTGCTTTTTACCATGTCAGGTCAAAGACCGATCTGTCTTCCTATATTTGTCTTTTTTAACTGATATCAGTTTTGCGAGGATTCATACAAGACTTTTCCCCTGTTCTGCTGAAAGTATCTGGGACTGAATTATCCATCCATCCAATTTTTATATTATCAAAATAATGTGGCTCTCTTTCATATATAAAGCAAATGCATTATTGCGTAATTAACAATTGTATTAATAGTGATGAGTCTACAGCAAGTTGTTGCTTGTCATGTCAAAGCTTTCTTGGACCCAGGATCAGTCAGAAGACTTTCATAAAACCATATTGGTAACCTACTTGTTCTGAGCGTGCTATTTTTCCTACTTCCCTTCCTTTTTAACTTGCCCCTGCTTTGTCTTTGATTATTTCTTTCTCCACTGTATGAGGAGGAATGCTGCACTAGGTGCTCAGGAGAGGCTATAGCCAATTACATACCAACTAACATGCAATGTATTATTTAGCCTAGTAGCAGCTACTCATTCCCTTAACCTTCAGAACAAATAGAAAAAATGAGTGGCTGAACTTTCATTATTCCAGTTTCCTCCCACACACAATAGATTGGTTGCTAGGAAAATCAAAGTCCTTATAACTACAGTCACAACCAAGTGACTGGCACAATGCTTGATAAGCATAACTGACCCAGGAAATCTTTGTGTGTCGGGGGAGCTTCTGGACTTTATGATCCTGGTAGAGCCAGGGGAAAGCAAGTGAGATCATATCATGATCAATTTCCCTTTTTCAGGTTGTCTTATATCAAGTAATTGCCTAAGGGCTTGGAAAAAGCTCTGAGGATTGAAAGATTGGCACTCTTTATCTAAGAGCGATGGGTTAGATTTTCAACTCATCCCAAATTTATTTTAAGCCTTCTCTCTTCTTCTGATTCAGATCAGAATAGGCTTTGGCAAACAAAGCTATGTATCACAGAACACAGTACCTACTTTAATTTCAAAGCCAAGGCAAATATCCTCAATTCTTTGTGACATCCTCACAGGTACAACCAGTTCCAAATCCCATGCATGCTATCATAACTTTATTTGATGGCTGCAGTGAAAGGTTGGGGCTGAAACAAAACTTCTAGAAACTGGATGAGAATTCCAGTTATTTACTTGTTTATATGTGAACACTTCTAGTCCACTCAAATCTAACAATTCTGATCATTTAACATTTAAAAGCAGTAAATAGAAACCTAATTAAACCCCAAAAGATGGTGTCACCCAGAAGTTATAAAAGTCTCCTCTGTCCTCCATGCTCTTGTAATGACTGCTAAGATTGGGACCATGTGAATCTCTGCAAGGGTACCATTTCGGAAGACAGGTACTTGTCAGATTGGTCCCTGTATTGACAGGACCAGGAGAGAGACAGATATTACTGGGCAGGCATAAGCCAGTGGTCCCTCAAATAATTCAGACCTACAGTATGCCATTTGGTATTTTAAAGGGAACAACCAGCACCTTGAATTTATCTAGAAGCCAACTGGTAATCCGTGCTGACTGGACATGATACAGCTCATCCATTACTACTCATGTTGCTCCATTGTGTACAACTGTAGCTTTCAAATGGTTTTCTAGGGCAGTCCTGTGAGGAATGGGTTGCAACAATCCATTCAATTTTGACTGACATATTAGAATTCTTTATTGGCCAAGTGTGATTGGACACACAAGCAATTTGTCTTCAGCATATAAGCTCTCAAGTTGGAGGTCTTGATTTGGAGGAAGCTGTACTGTAAGACTATCAACTTTCAGTATAGTTCTTACAATGGGGAATTGAAATCAAGAGTTTCCATGCAATTGAAAGAGCTAGTGTTGTCTTTAGCAAAGACACATTGCAGATGCAACTAGATTCCAGTTTTAAGAAAGAAATGTGTTCTCCCAATTTTGTAAACAGAACTGCCTGAAAATTAAAAGTTGCTTCACTAATTTTTTTCAATATAATATTGCCAATATAGTGAGTGATTGGAGAAGACTATTATTACAAATAAATCTAAATATTATTATTCATGAACGGTAAAGCATCATCACTTGTGGGTTTCCATCCTTTTTTTGTGTAAGTATCAGTGTCTGATATTAAGAGCTAAGAAGGTGCCATCTGGTTTCATTTTAGAGGTAGATGACGGGATACAATTATTCATTTAGCTACCACTTTACATTTCTGTCCATCTTCTGGGTAGGGATATGAGGAACTGCTATTTTGGAGCTTTCAAAGTATTGTTATTTCAGGACTCTGAGGGAAGTTAAAATGGAAACTGCAGTTGCAGGGGAACCTGATAGGTAGCATGACAGGACACAAAGAATCCAAACCTCAAACTAGAATTCTTAATGCTCCTATTTGTTCAGGTTTTTTCAAAATATGTGCAGGGTTATCTGCTTCTACATTAAAAAAAATGGGGAAAAGTGGTTTTCAAAAGTCATAAAATGTATATACATTACTTGCCAACAAATCCCTCCTATTTAAGAATACAATGGAATCTCTGATAGCACTGTAGAAAAGTATTTACTGAATTGTATTCATATTGTAATAGAGCAGGGGTCTTCAAACTTGACAGCTTTAAGACTTGTGGACTTCAACTCCCAGAATTCCTCCTCCAGTCATGTTAGCT
>JANHGC010007606.1:15378-31480 GCA_027560395.1 Boaedon fuliginosus
CAACTCCCAGAATTCCTCCTCCAGTCATGTTAGCTCAGGAATTCTTGGAGTTGAAGTCCGCAAGTCTTAAACTTGCCAAGTTTGAAGACCTTTGTAATAGAGCATGACACTTGATAATGTTTTCTCAAGAGAGAGGAGTTCAAGGTAAAACCTGTTTGAATTTCCTTTCATACGGTACATAGCTTTCCCCCTTCCAGTTGTACTAATGTCTCCAACAATTAGAAAAATGAAACAATTCCCATTTTGGAATGTTTTTTACTGACATCTTTATGCATCTGGTTGTCTTTCATATACATTGGCTTTCACTGTAGCAACCTGGTAACTCTCATCCTCAGGGCAAAGTATCTGCAAAGATATCAGTTTGGGAGGGCTGCATCATGTCATAGCAGCAGCAGCAGCAGCAACCCACTCACCCATTATTTTTTTCCTTATTGAAATGTTGGTCACAATGTTTGCTGATCTGCAATTCCTAATAAGTTCTTGCTTCAAGACATGCACAAGTCCCAGAAAAGACTTCCTAAGAATTGCACACTGTGTCAGTGGGGTAATTGCTGAACAAATGTGGCACAATTGAGGATAGAGTCCAAATCTTTTGCTGAACCCAAGAGGTAACCAGTTTTCTTTTGTTCACAATTTGGTCCTTGTGCTTTGACAAATCACACTTATTCATCTTTCTCGAACAAGAACTCTAAGCCTGTCCAGGCTTAACTGGATTTGCTATAATTGTTACTCTGAGAAACCAACAGTAATGTGACCGAGACTTAATTGCGACACTTCAATCTTTGAATAAAATAGTCATTGAGAACAGTAAATTTTGCATGACAGTGGAAAAGCACTAAAACTTTGATTAGCCTAAAATAGCACCAGTTGGGACTGATCTGGCTGAACCCAAGCAATTCCTGGGAGTGAAAAAGTATTTCCTCTAATATGGGAACTTGTTGCTTGGGCAAATGTTGGCTAATATAACAAAGATACAATTAAAATCTGATGCAAAGGAATATTAGCAAAGAATTGCATTGTTTTGTCGACATTATAACAGCAAATGCAGATGAGATAAAAGAGAGCTTTGGCTACAATCATGAATGTATTTGCTACTTTGAAATAGCTTCAAAAATAGCAGATAAGATTATTTAATTACTTACCCATCACTTGCTTATCCATTGATTTAAAAATATTGTTCTTGCTCATGTGTTAAGATTATATTCCCAGAATTCCAAGTTAACATAGACTGATTAAAAACAGGCTGGAGTTAAAACTAATAGGTATAACTCTAATCCCAGTTACACTAATAGTAGATAAGGTTTGCTGTTGCTATTATTAAATCACCTAGTTTGTCCTTATTTTTAACTTTCCAGTGTACTTTCTCAGGATGACCCACCAACTCCATCCATCTCCACCTCATCTTCCACATTCATTCCCATACATGTAACAAGTCACTGAATCACCATTCTAATCACATATGCACATACACACACAGTCACTCATTGCCCCCCCCCTTTCTCACATAGACTAAGACGTTTTACTAAGTATGGGGGGAGATGATGATATTTGATCAAGAAAACCATTTTAATACATGGGCCCACTCTTCCTCCTTCCCACTATGAAGTTGTACCCCAAATGGTGAACAAATATTTGAGGGAAAGAGAAAAGAAAGAAGGAAGTTCACTCAAGTGATCTAAGAGAGACAATATGCTGTAATACTGAGACTTCTATACCACTTCACAGAGCTTTACAGCCCTCTCTAAGTGGTTTACAGAGTCAGCATATTGCCCCCAACAATCTGGATCTTTATATTACGACCTCAAAAAGACGAAAGACTGAGTCAACCTTGAGCTGGTAATGCTTCAGATGTTAGACTGGCAGTGGGGAGACCCAGATTTTAATTCATCCACAACTACAAACTCACTGGGTGACTTTGGGCCACTATTTCTTTCAGCCCAGGCACTCTATCCCATAGAGCTGTTGTTGCTGGGAAAATTAGAAGAGAGAGTGATGTATATGCTGTCTTTAGGTCTGAACAGAAGGCATGATATACATTTAATAAACAATGAATTCTTGCAATTCCACGAAAATGTTGTCAACTAAGATTTGTATCAGAAACCCAGCACTTTTTTTCTGGACAAAAGAGGTAGATATTTTAATATCACCATTGGTTGACTGAGATATAATCCTTTGGACTTCTATCCACAGGTACAACTTGGTTTTATTTCCTTTAGTAAATGGAACTGTTTCCCTGATGGTCCCTGAATCAAAGGCAGCCCATTTCTTTCTGATTTTTCTTAATAATGTGCAGTAGATTGGTGCAGGGACAAGTAGATGGAAGCTTGTGAGCCAGAGGTGGTTTCTACGTTAATTTTATCTGGGTCTTTAAGATGAGAGAACAAAGGAATATTATCTCACTATATGTTTGTAAAAGAGAGAGAGAGGCAGAAAAAGAGATGCTTTCAAGCTAAATAGCTGGGTAGTGTATATTAAATATGATGACTCTTTGGCTCGTATTGTCCTTAACCTGGTGCCTCCAGATTGTTCATAGCATCTCATTTAGCACAGCCATTGGTCATGCTGCTTAGAAATAATGGGACTGAAGTGCAGGTTGAGAAAGTATGTGCAACGCTCCAGTTATGCCTGAGGCATCTTCTCCTGCTTGCTATTCTTCCTTCCCAGAAGGCCATGATTGCTATCTGCCCTCTGGGAAGTGTCTCTAAAGAGAGAGTGAGAAAAGAAGATAGCCATTATCGAAACCCATTAAGCTAGTTTCTCTTCCCTTTACAAATTATCCTCCCGGAAGAGCCCTAGAATTGTGTTTTTAAATAATATATAATGTATTACAAATTGTAAGCTGCTTTAGTTAGCTGAAAGGCAGGATATAAATAATTGTAATAAACAAACTTTTTCAGTTGCAGCACACTTCTGTCTTCCATGTTACTTTCTGAGAACTCAGATAGGGTACATGTTAGTACATGTAAGCTGGCTGTATTGAACTAGATTATGGGTGTTTGGTTCTCAAAGTACAGGAAGAGAACTATAGAAAATCTTCCCGGAAATCTTCACTGGGTTTAATATCTTCTGATCCCACCAATTTGTGAAGCTATTAGAAGGAGAGATAATGTGAACAAATATTGCAATATTTTCTCTGCCTTTCTATCTTTTCTCAGTCCTCTAATATTTTCAGCTATCACACTCTGTATTTTGAAATGAACAGACAAGAAAACAAAGGTGAAAAATTCTTGGATAAGAAATAATCTTTACAGGCAGGCCCAATCAGGGTGCCACAAAAGAGTTGATCCTGTATTGCACAACTATGGATTTTATTTTATTTTCCTCATAGCCTTGTGGCAATGTTCCTTTCATTTTAATGCTTCTTGATAGTGTGATGAAAGGGGGCTTATCATAATGTTGTGCTCAATTTCTGGGTATCTCAGCATTATTTTAAGTTTTAAAATCTGTTTTACGTTCAAAACATCTCAAAGTAATACATATTGTTGGAAAGAAAAAATAAACAATAAGGTATAATAAAATTTCAATCGATTAAAAAATCATAGCTAAACATTGGGAAGGGAGTTATTGTTATTCACATACCAAGCCTGCCATATTGCTGTATCAGGTAAAACCCATTTCAACTTTCTTTTCAGAATGGCATCCCAAACAAAACACATTTGCACTCAACATATGGAAAAGACCAAGAAAAGACTCTGATTCTAAGTTTTTATAATTTTTTTACCCTGATATTTTGTGGTAGGTTTCTTTATTTTTGAATATAAAGTGACAGAAATAATTTGTTGTTAGAAAAGAGAAAGAATCTTTTGACTATTTACAGATTCTGTACATCACAAAGTTTTCTCATTTTGTTTTATTTTTGTTGTTGTTCCTTCCTCAGCCTTCCCCTTTCTACATTTATCCTGCATGGTGGGAGCATTGCTGTACTAGAAATCTACATATTTTACCCCCCACCCTCCAAAACCATCTGCTCCCAAAACAAGTCCCAGTGAGAAACAAGAAAACTCATGGGAAAAAATAACTACTTCCTTTTTTCCAGGATCAATGTGTGTGTTTATGTATGTTTCAGTGTGTAAGCCGGTTTGTTTGTCTGTGTGTGTGTGTGTATGTGTGTGTGTGTGTGTGTGCATACATATATACATACACACATTCATATATAATAGTTTTCAAATTCAAACACCAAAATCATTAAAAGAAAGGGAAAAGTAAACAATTGTCCTCCCCCCTCCAGAGTCTATAGATCCCTGCTTGTCCGAAATAAGTATTTACAGAAAAAGGAATTGGAGAGAGGGGTGAGGAAAGGAGAATTGGGAGAAAGAAGAGGAGTGACCAGTGGGAGTGGTAGGATTGGGGCCTCAGAGTGATGAGGCGAGCCTGAGTTTGACTGCGCTTTCCCTTAGAAAGACGCTACACTGGGGAAATATCACAACGATCTCCTCCTTTTTTTTTTACTGTGAGGAAATTGCGTTTTCCAGCCTCTGACTCAAGTTCACACTGGGTATCTTTAATCATCAAGCTTGCCGTCCGAATGCTGCCTTCTTTAAACTTACCCTCAACTAGGATACATAACAGTGTCCCCATAATATACTCCAATAGCACCAGTGGCCATGCTGAAAATAATTGAGGCCAAGGTGGCCATTTTGCAACAAAGCTGTGATGGGACACCTTCCTAGGAAAACCTTTCTCAGTCCTACTCCCAACCCTCCTGACCTCATCCCCTTGCACATTTTGCTTCAGACTAAGTGTTCAAGAACAACTAACCAAGAAGTAAGAGATTAACGTCATCCCAGCCCCCATCCACTTCCTCTTCATTTTGGCACAGGCAATGAATTTAGAGTTGTCACTGACTGATCCAGAGGCTTTAAAACCTCCAAAGCAGCACCACATAAACATACAAGTATGCAGCCAGTGAGGTATCTGTAACTCTTCTATGAATTGCATTGCTCATTCTAATCTTCTATCGCCAAAGCGTGACTTGACATTTGCCTTATGAAAGCAACCAGGCATAGAGGTGGAATGGAGAAATGGATGGAGGAACAGGGCCAAGGCATTTCAACTGCATTCATTTTCTAGGTTTCAAGGAAAATGTATGGCCTTATGGTTAATAGCTAAGATCTATAACTGACTTTCCAAAGTTCAGCAGACATCAAAATGCTATGTGCTATTTTCCATTAAAGGCACCAGTCCCTTATGCCAAAGATTCCCAAGCATGCTGGGAGACACCAAAGTATTTAGTTTGAACATATTAGTCCCTTGATATGAATCACTCTCTTACATTTCATTGCAATGAATTTATCCCAGCACTCAATGGTAACCATCTGTCAGGCCAGCCAATATGGCTTTTAAAATACAACAGCAGGTCCTTTGATTCATTTAGGAATTTCTATCCAGAATTCATCCCCTTCCTTTCTCCACCAGTCTCCTTTATTAAAAACATTCTATTCACCAATTAGATATTTCATATCAATAAAATGGAGGATACAATTGTGCTAATACGATAATGAGGAACTATGCATTTCACCCCACCAAACTGAATAAGATTCTTGAAAAATTCTGTATATGACATGTATATTAAAGATTGCCAGGCAGCCTCTAATAGTTTCTAATAGATTTGACTCACCATAGTGAAAAAGGGGCTGGGAAGGGATGCTCAAACAAAGAAAATTCTTGTAGAAAATTAGATACTGAATTTTGCATAAACCAACTAAATTCAGCTCAGGAACTGAATTGCACTGAACATCTGTGTAGTGTCATAGACACTTTATTTCCTAAGATAAGGGCATATTTGCCAAGATAAGGGCATATTTGCCTGTCCTTTTATATATGTGATGGCTCAATCATTATTTCCCTATGGCATTGTATGATCCTGGAATTCTAGTAAAAATCAAAATATACTCCTAAGACTTGTGGGTGCTCACTGTTGAGATATACTATAATTTCTATGCACTCAGAAATGCTAAAATGAAAGTTGAAATGACTGCATTATCCATTATGGGAAAAATATAATTTATAAAAAGCTGTCTTAATTCACAATTCCTTGAAATACAAAGATATCTGATATTTTTTTATCTGTCCTTTTTCTGTTGGACAGTTACATTATTTCTTATCAGTACTACAATATTTTATAGCATAAGCTCATTTCCTCTTCATTCAATAAATATTTTTGAAGACACTGCTATTAATGCTTTGGAACACAATATCAATATCATTACAAATTCACCAAGCAACTGAAGATGTGCAGAAAAAATATGCTGAGCATATCACATGGAAAAGTATTTCTGGTTGATAAACTAGGAAAACCTTTAGAAATTTTAAAATATCTAAGCAACTAAATTAGTTAATTTGATAGAGTTAGGTGAATTTGATAGTACCAAGATTTGCAGTGACAATGAAACCATTTGTTATAAGCCAATTGTTAGGTCAACTATAGTTTATTGAACACATCACAAGTGGCTGAGCCCACACAGTGCTCTAAACTATAAACCATGGTTCACATACTATAATGGCAGAGTTATCATAGCCCCAGACAAATACATTATGACTTAGTGCAGTGTGTGAAATCAGCACCAACTTGGAACCAGTGATCATGTGTAAAATCAATGATTGCCTTTGATTCAAAATGTTTCCCCTCCCCAATTCTAGATTCAAATTCTGTGAAAAAGAAAAAAGAAAGAAAAGGGATCAGAGTTCCTTCCAGAATTAGACAATAAAATGTAAATGAGTTCAATTTTCCTGCCCCAAAAATGCCCAGGCAGGTTATAATCTGATTTTTAACAATTAAATTTCTATCTGAAACTGATTAATAAAAGCTCAGGAAAAGAATATGATGTATTCTTACAAAAAGTATGGATTCTATCCTGAAAATTACATACATGAATTTTGAGGGAAGTAAAAATTAAAAATAATGTATTATACTAACATTTTGCTTTTAAACCAAAAGTCTGCATCTTTCTATATACATGACAGAAAGGATTTTTCTTAAAATACCACATACCAATATAAGAGAAGCACTGCTAGCACTGAAGATGTTAGCTAGGCAGGTAATGAAACATCTGGACAAAACAACTGTTCAGAGCGCATTGAGGACTCCCCAAAATATGTTTACAGAGCAATCTTAATCTCAAAGTCTACTTCAGCCATTTTATAGATATCTACCAGAATTAGGTTTGAGCTAAAACAGATTTCCTTCACTAGAAATGGCACCAATGACCTGTTCTGATATGTTTTTTATAACAAAGTACAGTTTCATTTGGGTTCAAGAGGCCAGATTTATTATTCTTTTCCATATAATTCTGGTAACTTGTAAAATCCAACATAGATACCCCTGAGCTGAACGTTTTCTCCCTGCCCTGTTTCTTAAGACCATAATTTCCAGAAAGGAAATTCTATGTGGATGCCAAAGAAGAAAGCATATGATGAAGTCACAGAAACTGGCTTTTATAAATAATGCATTTTCTTTTTCATCAGTGGGAAAAAATTAAGTTGATCTATTCAACACAGAATTATGTTACCCATGGGGAAGATACAAACCAGTTGTTTTAGAAAACCAAATATTAGATTTTTCAATATCCCTTTCAGAAATGGCTTCTGCAAACTTATATAGAGATACAGAGCTCATCCAAATCATTCAATATCAGATCTCAAAATGTGATTACATTTTTTAAAATGGTATTAAATATTCAAATTATCTGAAGACACAGACTTTTTTATTTGGACATTTCAATATATACTTTTTATTATGCTGTTTCTAACTAATGGGAACATAAAACAATGAAGATTCTCACCTCATGGTCACTTTGGTATAAGGAGGACTGAGTCAGTTCTGAAACATACACTGAGAATTAGAGATTCAAAATCTACTGAAGTAAATAGACATTAAGCATGCAGAACTATGCTGGAAAATAGCCATTAACTGATTATACCATTGTTATGGCTGATAGGTGAGCATTGTTCAGCTTAGCTTCCCTAATATGTTACCCTCCAAATATTCTGAACCTCAGCTTCCTGGTCAACTATAACTTGCCACAGCCAATTCATCATGGCCAACTTGCTGCAACCAAATCACCATGGCCACAATTTGCTATGGCCAACACTAATATCAAAGAAATAGTGGAATAGGACCAATAAAGAAAAGATGCCAAGGAGGGACAAAATGAATGACAAAAAATAAAGTAATTTTTAAAACTATTTTAAATAATTAAATTGAATTGCTGAATTGCCCCACTGAGTTGTCCTGTGGCAAATTGGCCATGGCGAGTGAGAAATGAATTGAAATCTAACCCATCAGGAAGAAACCATTTTATGGAAAAGCTTGTTTAGTTGCCTGTCTGATAACAGAATGTAGATATTTTCAATGGCAGCTAACAATCAAGAGACAGAGATGAAAGAGTTTAAATTTTTCAAGTTATATTTGCGTTATCATCCAGAGATCTGGAGATGGAGTTTATTAAGAACAGTTTATCTGAGTTTGAAAGCCCAAAATTTATCTTGCTAAGCGAGACAGTTATTAAGTGAATTTTGTCCCATTTTACAATCTCTCATAAAGTTGTTAAGTGAATCACTGCAGTTGTTAAGTTAGTAATATGGTTGTTAAATGAATGTGGCTTCCCCATTGACTTTGTCTGTCAGAAGGTTGCAAAATAAAATTCTTGTGTGACCCAGGATAGGAAGTCAAGGACTACTTGTACTTCTCACTACTTACAGGCAGTTCTTAATGTGAGTAAAGAACAATGAGTTGCTTTCCCCAACAGTACTGCAGGAGAGTCAGTAGCTATCAGGAAATAAAAGCCTTATTCAACCAGCAACTCCTAGCAGCTGAGATGCAAAACTAGTCCTGAAGTCTTAAAAATGAACTCACAGTATGAGAGTTTATATAAGAGTTGCATTCTGTGCAGTTTAATTCCCTCATTCTGACTCCCCAATACTAACCTCTGATATCAAGAGTCTAGTTTGCTTAACCAGTAATATCACACAAGCAATCTGAAAGGGTTTAAAGACACTTGTTTTAAATATTGATAGCTCCAAAATCAGCTCATAATCTGCTAGAAGCAAACATTTGCTCCCACGCTATGTTGTTAAACATCACCCATTTTCCTAAATAATCAGGGTTTTATTTTCTTTAAATGAAAGATTACTGGAGTCATATGGTGACTTTATAATACTATTTCATTTACAAAGATGCGGGAAAACTTTGTGGAATCAAAACTGCTGATCTTGCAACAGCTTTCGGGCTGAATGGCCACGGTCTAGTTTTATTTTGGTCTCACATTTTGCCAACAGCAGTGGCTGACATCTTCAAAGACAGAGTGAACTGCTAAAGAGTTACCATGTTAGAAGTGCAACCTTCCAGCCATCATCCAGTCAAGCTAAACTTATCAAATATATAACATCCACACATGGCATAAATCACAGTTTTGTGAGCAAATCTCATTGAAATAAAACAGTGATGGTGTTGCTTATCTCCCATTCACTTCAATGAAGTTTGCACAATATTTTTTCTTGGTGAATTGTGCCCTTTAGAGACGAATAACTCAAATTTAAAACTCCTTGAAGTCTTAATAATGGCTTAAAATCTATCCATGTAGTTCTTATGCTTAAATCTATGGGCCATAAAAGTGATTGACTTTAACTGAATAGTAAATTAGTCTGCATTCTGTGACTGCTTTTTATATTATTTGCAGATATCCAATTTAATCAGTGGTGGTAGTCAATGTTTTTTGCTACCGGTTCTGTGGGCGTGGCTTGGTGGGCGTGGCTTGGTGGGCGTGACTATGCTGTCAGCCAATCAGAGGTGATATTTGCCAGTGTCGGCCAATCAGAGGTTGTATTTGCCGGTCTCTGAATCAAGCAAATGTATTGCTACCGGTTCTCTGGACCCTGTCGGAACTGGCTGAATACCACCTCTGAATTTAATCATCAGCAAATACAGCATAATTCTGTAAGATTATGCAAAACAATTTTCATAATGTATATATATGGTAGACTCTGTCAGATTACCTGTTAATGTAAATTCTAACATGAACACATTTAAAGTTAATGATTAGGTGGTAACTGTTTCAAAGGAGAAGTCTACCATTTTCTCTCAAGCCATTAAGTGTCGGAAGAGTTTCAGTTATAATAAGGTGCAGTTACACTTGTATTAATGACCCAAACCTCAGCCAGGCTTGTGCTCTAGCAGTATAGCTTATGATTTTGAGGCTCCAATTTTCAATGGTATGTCATATAAGCACAAACAACCTTTTCATAGGAAAGATAGAGTAATTCAAGGGTATATATATATATATATAAAGGATAAGCCGAGTTTTTAAAACCTCTGGATGCTTACTAAAACACTATATACCATGATCTGCAATATTTTAGAGACAAAGGAATGGAGCTACTTTTGCAAGCTGGTGCAAGAGATTCAATATGCTCCCCATAGCCATATGTTTATTTATTTATTTATTAAATTTATACCCCGCCTCTCTTCACCCGAAGTGAAGAGTATTCCTGTTGAGAGTTGCTACTTCTTTTCCCTACTGTCCTTTGCTTGCCTGTTAAAAGTTAGTTTTCCTGACATGTTGGCAAAATGGGAAATCTGAGAATGCTGAAATCCTTTGCACCTCAAGCTCATATTTGAAGCCCTTTCTGGATTTCTCGTACAGTTATTGATGAAATATTTGCTTTTCTTTCTTTTACTTGCTTGGGCCACTCAAATAAGCACCAGTAACTAACACTGCAAAGTTTTTGAGCAGGGAGGAAAAGGTTGTTAGTGTATTCCTGCTATCATTTAATTACTTGCAATGTATCAATAATATTGTTGATGGGTTTCCAGTGAGGGAAGAGAAATGTCTCCCTGTGAAATGCCTTGAAAATACAGTATCCCTGCAACTACCCAAACGTCATCTCCCATATTACATATCATCAGAGAGGTCCATTCACACAGAGACCAATAGTTAACATTCTGAAGCAATCATCTGCAGCTAATAGAGCAAACTACCTAAGACAGGTGCAATAGCTTATACTTAAGCTTCAGCTACAAGGTTTCCACCTCCTCGCTAAAGATGAGCTCACCACAGAAAGTCAGTGCAGAAGAATTTGTTTCTTTAAATTACAGCTCTAATTGGTTCAATGCTTGCACAACCCTAAATATCTTGGTCAGTGCCGTGAGGTTAAAAATATTGTCTGCAATATCATCTCTCTGACAGCGAAAGTTGGCACTTTATGCAAGAAGAGGTGGTTTGTAGACATGTAAAATGGGGTGTCTTCAGAGCCTCTCCCTTTGGCTCAGCAACATACTATTAAAAAGCTAAAAGTGACCTTTCCTGGTGAGAACTTGTGCAAATATACTTTCTCATATAGACAGTACCAATTGTTAGTAAAAATAATGACAGCAGCTGGCTTGGCATAATCCACAGGCCTTACTGTGGGTTTTTTTATTTTTGTTTTTGCAAATAAAAGGAAAAAGCTTGGGAATAATTATTAAACACCCTCAACTTCTTTGTTCAAGTAGAAAAGTGATTGAGATCATTAACTATTATTGAACACTGTTTTTATAATTTTAGTTTTATAGTACAGCCTTTCCATAACTTTTCTTCTTTCCCTGTTCTAAAAATGCTTCCTTTTCTTATAACAAGGGATAAAATGGATATATTAGGAGGTACAACAATATTAGGTTGATAAAGCTAATCAAATTAGCAGTCAATCGTATTTCAGGAAAGTAAAAAAAAAATAATAGATTTTTGGTTAAGTGTAGTACTTTATTCCACTGTGATGATATTGAGCCTGTAAAGCATCATAGGAGGAGATGCTGAATGACTATGTGCGCAAAGCACTGGCGGGAAAGAAGGGGGCGATGATACTACATGACCGTAATACAAATGATGTGATTGATGTGGATAAGGTATCCTTCGTATGATTGATTTATTCTGCAAATTGATATTGCTATCAATCTTAATCAAATAATTCTGGGCGGTATCTGTATTAACCTGTAATAAACCATGATGATTATGTGTTGTCTATTTGTTTTTTATCCTGCTTTTATTGTTTTTACAAATAATTTAGGGCAGCAAACATATCCAGCACACCTTCCTCCTTACTATTTTCCCCACAATAACAACAAGTGGATTGGGTTGAGAGAAAGTGATTGGCCAAAGATCATATCCAACAAGAAGGAGAATTAGTAGGAAGCTTCCAGACCTTTTGCTAAAGCCAGTCTGCAGCTAAAGAGAAGAACTGTTGTCAAATGTGGGAAAGGCACAGAAGAAGCTGTTCAATTCCAGTACTGAAACCTAGGCAAGATATGCCCAAAGTGAGCTTTGGAAGCAATGTTAATGAACACTCTGAATGCTGTTGTACTCCCCTGCTAACACTTGTAAAGTTACAGGCATTTATATAAGGCAACGAGCCATCAAATTAGTCATTAAATAAAATATGCTTTTTTGAACCATCTTATTTAAGTCAAACGTGAACACTAGATTATAGCCGCCGCGCAACTGTTGGATCAGAGTGCTTTCAGGACACCACGAAGATTGCGAAGTCGATCCCACGCAGCGCGCTTTTGACAGCCGATCGGGAATTGCACCCACAAAACGGGTAAGCAGCGAACCGATAGGAACCCATCCCTGATATTATATATACCATAGAACACAGGGATAAAATTGTACACTGTACACTAACTGTTTTTACATTTTCTTGTTCATGTGTTGAATGTGATAAGAATAATTCTTGTATTCAACATTTTATCAGATCCTGCTTAAGTCTTTTCGGAAAAGAATAATTGACAGCTTCTATCAATCATTTTTCGTTGTGTAAAGAAAGTCCTTATCCTATCTTTCAGCCTAGGAAAACGAAAAGAAAAAAGCAGATTATTCATTTACTTCTTACTTATAGCTTATTAATAATTTCACATCACTTTGAAGTCAGAACTTAATTTTGTCTTTTTGCTATATTTTGCAATATTTCTCAAAGAAACTATCTAGAAACTCAGGCTTCTGCTCAACTGAGAGAACTGTCTTCCCCTTCTCTTTCTTCTGCCTTTTTCATCTTTATCCAAAAGGAAGCTAATCCAATTTCAAAAAAATAAGAATTATTGTAATTTTCCTCTTTTTTCCATCCACTTTGTTTATATATAGAGCATAATGAGTCTCCCATTTAAATGAGCTATTCTCTCTTTCTTTTCCAATTAATATCCATCCCCTGCAAACCAGAAGACAATGATAAGTAACTTTGTTTTCCATTCCCTTATTAATCCAGAAATTAAGTAATCTCTGTATGTCTTTTTCTTAAATATCCTCCATGAATTTAGTTTCTTCTAAGCCTTGTTCTCCTTTCATTTTTTAAGATTGCTTTTAACCACTGGCTTTCCCATTGTCCTTAGGCATTGACCAGAAACCCAAGATTTCTGGCTTAACCTCAGAAGTATTAACTGCTTGTTTTTGGGTTAATCTCTGAACTTTTAATTTCTTAAGATTTATTTTAAGATTGTTAACCTCCCAAGACTTCTCTTAGTCTTTAAACATTAATTGTAACTACTGAATATCATGATTATGACTTTCTACAGCAAGAGACTCATATGTTCTTAAATAAGTTGTATCTCTTTGCTATTAGAAGTTTCAGGTCATTTCATTTAACTGATAAAATAATATTTGAAGTTTCATTTACCAGTAGGATATTTCTTAGTGAATTATTAGAGACAATAATATTTTTTATCTTTGGAATCAGTAGAATAACAAATATCTATGATCGTTTGTAGCCATGTTGATATAAAACAGATAAACACTGAAATTCACATTATTTCAAGTGCTTCTCCCAATGAAGTTTCAGTAAAATGGCATGCAAACATACACTTACATCCCAAAGAACACTCTTGTTCAAGTTTTCAAAATTGTGTTGTGGAGGGGGAATACAGCCCCTGCCCCTTCCATCTCTGCCCTTGCGACACTAAACAGAAACATTTTAAATGCTATTTCCTTTGTCATTGGGAACTCTGTACAATCAGGATTTTCTTATACAAGGGAGATACTCATATGTAGTCAACTGTAGTAACAAACTCTCTTTGTAGGAGATTTGCAATATAGGGGAAACAAGAGGTGAACATTTCCCTGCATCCCCCCTAGGCTTACAATGTGGAATACCTGAACAGGACTATGATATCAAAACAAGGACAAAATAAAATTGTCCAATTAATTCCCTGCACAAAGCTTGCTGAAATAAATGAAATCTCTACAATCATTTGTTATGAGAGGATTCTTTGGAAATTGATGGTGTAAAAAGAATAAAATAGAGTTTGAATTATAAAACTGTCACAACCAAATATTGTCCAACTTTTGTTGGGTCCATATTATGATTACTCTATTAGCACAGTGATCTTCGAGATTCTGGAAGCTTCTTTTGAGTCAACACTGAAAGAGAAGCTCAGGTATAGTATGCTGTATAAATTTATAAAGCATCCCCCAAAATGCAGGTACATTTTTAAGTTTCCATGTACCTTCACAATAAAAGAAAACAGATGTTTTACCATTTACACATTTTGACATGGTTCCCATGTTTTTTAAACTACTCTCAACTCCAATATTCATACTTTGAAGCAAAAAATTATACATTTGAAAATATGCAGGAAAATGTCCAGTAGCCTTTAGTTTGGAAATGCCATTGAGAAATGGCCTGGAAGAAAAAAGAAATACACCAAATCTCAAAATTATCTGAGATGCTGAGTTAAGATTTTCTATTACCATTCTTTGTATATCACAGTTGCACATTTTTTATTGTTGTTTACTTTCTCCCACAGAAAATTTGTAAGAAATTCCATCTTTATGGCCAAAACAATTTAGGGAGAAGCCAGAAAAGGAAATGGCAACAGATTGACCTTGTTAGGTTCGGAACCAGAAATCCCAGAATTCTCAGCAAGCAGAAACAACTGTTAAAATGTTGAGCTGAGGTACCAAACATTTGCTGAAACTGCATTCCTTATGCCTTCTCTTGTTACAGAGCAACACTATATCTTTAAAAGTCTTTTCTTTGTATTTTACATTCTTATAAACAATAGCATTTTCAAACCATGAAAAAAGTAGGGCAATAGCCAATGGCTAAGAGCAGGAAAGTTTAAGGAAGAGACAGAAGGGTTACTTCTGATTGCACAAGGCCAAATCTGAACAAGAAATGCATACAAAGCCAGAATTGAGGAGATAGCAACAGACAGCAAATGCCACTTCTGCCAAGAAGCTGAAGATACAATGGACCATCTAGTTAGCTGCTGCAAAAGACTGCACAGGCTGATTACAAACGTCAAGACAAGGTGGCAACTATGGTACACTGGAATAGCTGCAAGATATATCGTTTGCCTGTGGGCAAGAACTGGTGGGACCACAAAATAGACAAAATAGTAGAAAATGAAGAAGCTAAAGTGCTCTGGAACTTTAGAAGACAGGCAACGGCCATATAAAGCCCCAGATTTAACAACTGATGATAAGAAAGACGAAAAAAAAGTCTGGATAGCAGACATGACAATACCTTGAGACCGCAGAATAGAAGTGAAACAACTGGACAGAATCCCAAAATACAAAGAGCTGCAAATAGAAGTATATTGATTAGCAAAAGAAAAGAAAGCAACAGGGATAGGCACCTTGTATGTAACTCCAAAAGACCTGGAGAACCACTTGAATATCATCGGCATTGATAATCAATCAGCATAGATCTGGAAGGGGCCTTGGAGGTCTTCTAGTCTAGCCCCCTGCTCAAGCAGGAGATCCTATACCATTTCAGACAAGTGACTGTCCAGGCTCTTCTTAAAAACCTCCAGTGATGAGGCACCCACAACTTCTGTTCCACTGGTTGATTGTCCTCACTGTTAGGAAGTTTCTCCTTAATTCCAGGTTGCTTCTCTCATGGATTAGTTTCCATCCATTGTTTCTTGTCCTGCCCTCTAGTGCTTTGGAACATAAATTGACCCCCTCCTCTTTGTGACAGCCTCTCAAATACTGGAATACTGCTATCATGTCTGCCCAGTCCTTCTTTTCCCTGGACTAAAGGTAAAGGTCATCTCTAGGCTAGACTACTGCAATGCGCTCTACATGGGGCTGCCCTTGAAGAGCACTCGGAGACTTCAACTGGTACAGAATGCAGCCGC
>JANHGC010007606.1:45084-58007 GCA_027560395.1 Boaedon fuliginosus
TGAATGAATGAATGAATAAATAAATAAATAAATAAATAAATAAATAAATAAATAAATAAATAAATAAATAAATAAATTCCCAGATGTATATGCCTTGGGGAAAAAGCCCATATTGAATCGTTTGGCAGTCAAACATCAGTGCAGGAAGCCTTTTATGATGTTTTGTATTAGGTCATAAACTGCTTTATGATAATGCTTATATCATAAAGTGTTTTATAAAACTTGCCAAATGTCAATTCCATGGAAGTCATGATCCTGGATTTTGAATATAAGTTAGCCCAATTGAGGTACCTTGGTTCAAAATGATGCATTGTTTCACCCAGTTAAAAGAGTCAGAGTTTTAATAGCATATACAGTAGATAAGGATCAGGGGGATTTTTTGAATCTCACAGACAGGCATCCCACAGAGCAGAGGAAAAACAAGGCAGTAATTAAGTAACACATTTTGTTCCCTATCTTTATAATTTTTGAAGACTAATAAAATCATAAAAGTGGGACTTTTTCATCCAAACTCTAACCTGAAAGAAAGCCTCAAATCTTTGTTCCCCAGACAAATGTTGTCCAACCTTTGCTTGATTCCAGGAGACAAGTTGCTCTACTGTTTAATAGATTCATTGTCAGAAAATTCCCACTTATTTTGAGTTTTGGTCCCCATCTATGAAGCTTCCATCCATTGGTTTTTGTCATACACCCAGGAGCTATGTAGAATAAATCTACAGCCTCTTCCCTGTAATTGATACACCTTTAATTTTTGAAAGAACTGCTATTACATTTCCTTTTAGCCTTCTCTTCTTCAGATTAAACATACCCAGTTCCTATAACTCCTCTTCATTACATTTAATTCCAAGTTCTTCACCATCTTTGTCACTTTTTCCCCGCCCCACTGTGCCCAGTTCCTCAGCCTCCTCCTTGAATTGTGGCAACCAGAACTGGGCATAGTATTCTAGAATGGGTTTGATCAACACAAGATACAGCACAACTATCATTTCCTATGAACTTTATATTACAACTTTGATGTAGTAAAATATTGTTTTGGCTGTTTTGTTAGCTGCAGCATGCTGCTGATTCATGCTTAATTTGTAATTATTTAGGATGCCCACAAGTGCTTCTCACAAGTACTGCTGCCAAGCCAGATTTTGCCTTTCTGTGCATCTGTCTTTTCATCCATGCTAAGCACAGACCCTTACTTCTTTTTGCCAATGAACTTCATAAAGTTGGAGAGGGCCCACTCCTCATACTAGTTCAGTCAAACTTACTGAAAATTAGAAGCTGATATTAGAGTTAATTGCAAAATAACTATGTAGTTTTCTGAATTATGCAGTTAATATATTGAATTTATAAAAAAAAAATTAATACAGACTCCATGGATTGAGGTGTCAAATAAGTCAAATGCACTGTATTGGTGCATCTAAGGCATATTTTCTAAATGGTAAGTCTAAAATTAGCTTTTAATCATTTCTAGTTTTATAGTCTATTTTTAATATTTTTATGATGTCTATCTTATTTTATTGTATTTTAATTATGTTGTAAGCCGCCTTGAGTTCCCCTTGACTGGGGAAGAGAGGCGGGGTATAAATTTAATAAATAAAATAATAGTGTCCCTCTTCAGTCATGTTAGTAATCTTCCCCTCCTATGCCCCTAAGCTTTGTGCCATTAACTCTTAAATTGGCAGGACTACAGTATTTTAAGGAAGTCAAAGGTAGAAACATTGCTAGTGATCTTTTGCTTCATAGAAAGGAAGGTCCACTCTAGGCCAGTAAAATGTTGGTAGTAATACAGAAAAGAGCGAGTTACAAATTGCTACATTAATGAAAGGCACTAGTGACATTTATTCTGATAAGCACCAGACATAAGCCAACAAATAAACCTCAGAACTGGATGGAGAATTGGTCAGCCAATCTCAGCAAGAAGTCTCCCATGGGGAACTATTATTAAGCAAATCTTTATAGAGCAGAAGTTTTTTTTGTTTTAGAAGGCACAATAACTGAAATGGCAGATTGCTTAGAATAGTAATCTACATTGAGCCTCACTCGACTTTAAAAGATGGCCAGCTTAGATATCAACTTGAAAACAAACAAATGAAATAAAATTCTAGAATTCTTTTCAGTCCATGAGAGAGGGATCTGAATACTTTTTTTATAGTTGCTGAAGATACATTTTAATTAAATTTCCATTTTTCTTTTATTTTCTAACCCAAATTCTACCATTCTAAAAATATTGCTTTACCGTATCATTTTCTATAGAAGAATTCCCCAACCAACTCCCATAAAAAGCCATGCATCTACAAATTGATAATGGACATTATCCAAAAATGTGTCTCCAATTTCCTGGTGGATTCCATTCCATGGATAACATGCTATTAGAATGCAAACCAATATCTGGATCATTAAGCCTCTGAATAAATAGAATTAGAAGAAAAAGTCCTGTTCAATAGGACAGTATTAAATATTGTCATGCAGTGCTACAAACATTTATCAAATTGCGATTTTTTTAAAATTCTATTTTCAATCTTTAGAAAACGGTGCTGATAAATTCAAAAGAGCAAAGAGAAGACCAATCAACAACTTAAGCCATGACAGAATGGTTAGTGATTGGGCATTGAAAAGAGGATGATAAAAGTGAAACATTGTGAGAGACCACGAGAGGTTTCTCATAAGAGAAAACAAAAGACAGAATAGGTAAGTGATTAATATTAACAGTGAGTACAGAAAATTCAGATGAAATAAGAAGTCATTTTGATCAGCCAAAAGCAGACTGCTGATACCTGTGATCACCAATCTGCTTGTCTACATTTCCTGTGATATCATGCTTCTTGTTACGCTGATTGATCCCCTTGACCAGGGAAGAGAGGCGGGGTATAAATTTAAATAAATAAATAAATAAATAAATTTTTATTTGTTAGATTTAGATCTACATTAAAAGAAGAGGAAGTCTGGCAACGTATAAAAAAGTGTCTACCATTTTATTGTCAAGAATGCCTCTGGTACCTAGACAGACATTCTTAGAAAATAACGATGTGATGACTATAGCCATGTGCTTTGTTTGGGAGTATTCTCAGATGCCTTCACTGGGTTTTCAACCTGCGTTTTAAATCTTGTTCCTAAGAGAGCACTGAGTTTGCCCATCCCGGCTTGTTCCATGGGATGAATCAGCATTTTTCTGTTCTATTCCTGTCTAATTAAATCCTAAGCAAATTGGATCTTATTGTTGCAGTGCTGATAGGTGTCAGTGCTTTCATTTTCTTTGTTGTTGCTTTACCATGCTACCTGGTTCCTCGACACAAACAAGTCCTTCAGGAAAGGAATACAGCCAACATTATCAGAGAACATGATCTTAATTCTTGTAGGCTTTCAGGTTATTCCCTAATTCTTATAAAATCTGTTTCAGTCATCCTCGCTCTTTATTCAAATATCAAGCACCAAATTTGTTTATCTTTATTTTTTAGTTAAATTCTTAACTTACCCAATTTAGGACTTTAAGACTTGGGTTACAAATATATATGACCTGTAGATATCAGAAAATACACCTTTTATCTCTTTCTTTGTTGCCCTCTGGTAGCTATTCAGGTATTTGCAGTTTAAATCTGATAACCCTAATCCTGCCTTTAGGCTTAAGAAAATCATTAGGTTCCCTATAGAAAGACTCATACTGCAATCTAGATCCATAATACCATATAGGTCCATTTACCATAATACCACTGCATTATGTTTCCAGCATCATATTTCTTTTTCCAGAAATAGAACTGACTCTTCCATATTATGGGTAACAATTGCTCTGTTTGTTTTGTTTGTAGATACTCCAATATATATCTACATTATGTAAAGAAAATGTATAGTGGTGGGTGTTAGCAATTTATTTTCTTTTTATTGAAATAGGGACGGGGAAATTTTCATTATTCCAGAGTTGGAGCAATTGATGAGGCAAGATACTGATTAAATTACATTTCTAACTCTCCTATTGGTCAACATCAGTGAGAACTGATTGATTTACAATATTGCCTACCTGTTGTTATGAGGCTGACAGAAGTGAAAATAACTGAAGACTGTCTTCCAATTAAGGGATTCACTATGGAATTAATACTATGTCATATGGAAATAGCCTAAATGTTTTAGATAGCCTGCCTAGCATAATCTGAACTGGGATCAACAGATTGTATTCTACTATCATGTAGTTGTAGTTCAACTACGGTATATCAACTTTTAACCATGAATGGAATGACGGTGAAGAGATGATCTTATACTTTTTCTCAGGCAATATAAGACGCCCTGATCTCAAATTATTGATCAACTGACATTTTACAAAAAAAAAAAAAAAGGAAAGATACACAATAAGAAATCATCTTTCTACTTGTTCATGCCTTAATTTTATAATAATTTCAAGTATTTATCACAGTCACATTAAACATATTAGTTTTGTTTGTGCCATTATCTAAATAGCTGAATTGTAATATTGGCTATTATCTTAACACAGATAGCAATAAACTTCAAGGAAGTAGATATTGGTATATTATGAGTAATGATGGTAATGAAAAATAAAAGTAAGGTTGCAATCATGGTTGTATACAACAGTCCTTTAACAGTCCTGTATTGTATATTGAACAATAATGCACAATCCCAGGGCACACAGAAAACTCAAACTGAGAAAGGATTCAAAGTTCCGGTCCAATTCCAATCTTTAATCCACTCTACATCCTCACTGTGTTTTCTCATTTCTGTAATTTGAATGTGTGTGTTTCACAAACACACATGTTTGAGTGAACATAGCTACCAAAAAAGAGGGCTGGGGTGAGAGGGAAGAGATGAAGGACAGCAAAGATTCTAAAGACTTTGAAGGGAGTATGGGAGTATCTGCACATGAGAAGAGAGCTGCTAGGATGGATGTTAAATTGATCCAGAATTTTATCCCTGGTGAACAAAGGGAGCTTATTAAAACAGGAAACCGCTCTGGAAAAAAATGAACAAGAGATAGAGACCATGAATTAAAAATCCACAGGTCTTGAGATAGTGAATGCTACTAACAGCCCAGAACAAGAAAAAGAGAAACTATCATGTTTAGTGGGAGGAAGAGAAGATGGCCCTGAAGTAGGAGCTTGTCTGGTGTTTCAAATATATCATCTCAAACTTATGATCTCTAGCAATCAATATATGTTCTAATTAAGGAAACTATTAACACCCTTTCCTCCCCTCCCAACACTAGCCCCAACCTCCCCTAACATGAGTCCCTTTCTTAGCACACATATAGAACATCCAGATAAATTTCCCGAACTGGCAAAAGCAATCACTGAAACAATTTCAAACACCACAGATCAAGGAAAACCACAACTCATAAGTCAACTCCCCTTCCCCTACCCCATGCCTTTGCTTAATAAGGAAATACTGTACATATAAAAAATTACCCTCTTCCCCCAACCTGAATATAACGCTATAATAAGCCTCTATACATATGTACATTTATATCTACATATAACCGCAGTTAAATAAGCGGATGATATATATGGCACAACATGAATACATAACATTAGTAACAATGTTAAGAAATGTTGCATTGTTTCTGCTTTGAAAAAAAATTTGAATTAAAACGAATCAAGAAAAATAGTGAATTTTATGTTTGGAATGTGCCCATGCATACTCAGGGGGTTTTGAGACATACATTTTTATATTCAATTGTTTTCATCTGTACCAGACCTTATTATGACGGTATGGCTGGGTTTTCAAAGAATTTAACCTAGCATTTGTCATAAGTTAAATGAATTAAGTAATAACTAACTTACAATATCAGCATTTTTTCTTTTGAATAGTTCAAATTATCAGTTTGTCATACTGCCTTGACTGATTGGATCCAAATTTAAAATGGCCTATGGTAAAAAAATTTCATGAGCAAAAATGTATTTCAAATAACTTTGTAATGGTATGGTAAATATGTGTTAAGTTAGCATGCACATCAGTTTTGTCACATACAAACCAGCATCTGGATCCATTCAACCCACTAATTCATCATGAAAAAGAGCAACAAAGATTACTCTGAAGTTCATCAATTTAATTCAAATGTTGATATTTGTACTCTTCAGGAATTTCAGGAAACAAGTCTAAAATATACCTCATTTAGAAGAGGTATGCCCCTTGCCTCCATTGGCTATTAGTCTGTTATTGTTCTGGTTATATGAATTGATGTTTTATCTTCTTATTCAGTTTTGCATTCAGTGGACTTACTAATAAAGGATATCTACCTTTTATAATTAGTCTATAGGATAATATAATAAATCATATTATTGTACAAAAGTATAATCCAGGAACATTTAAAACCTAGAAAGTGGCTTCAGAATTACTGCTTATGAGATACTTGAGCTTTGTTTGAGGTTTAGTTTGATAGGTTCCAAAAATGGAAATGAAGCTGGATCTCTAACTGGTGATTATAACCCCAACCAACCTTTCCAGTGGTGAGGATGTAAGGAATATTAAGAACAGGGATTATGGCTTAAAAGCCTATTTGGCTACAAACGGGAAATAAGCCCTTGTGGGACAAGGCTAGTGTCCCATTAATACGTTCTTTATATTGGAGCAGTGTCTAGCAGGACATAGACATGATCACTTGGACAAACCTAGTATGTTCAATTTCAGGGAAGCACTTATAGGAGAGGACGTAAAAGCAGATAAGAAAAGTTTATTTCCCTCTTCTTTTGATATCAGGAACCTGAGCTCCTGGTCATCCGGTGGACAAAATGGGCTGAAACCAAAAGAAGTCCCATTTTGCAGCAGATGGGAAACAGACATAAACAACATACTAGCTCTTTCTGGCAAGAATGCTATGCTAAATGATGTAAAGGAAGTCATACATGCCTGTTCAAGTTTTTATATAATAAAGTAATCAGTTTATCAGTATCACGTTAATGGGTTCATTTAGAAGTCCTGGAATATTTTGCAGATTTAAATGAAGAAATCCAGGGTTTTATTCATTCTTCCCCCCTCCCTGCCATGAGCAGTGTAAAAAAAAACATTTGAGTCCAAATTGAAATTATTTTGGATATTTGCAAGTCGAAGAAATACAGATTTACCTATTAGAAGACAATTTCCAGGAAAAGTTTTAAATCTAGTAGATTAGCGTTGAAACAAGGCAACACATTTTCTCTGATGTTTTTGATGACATACAAGATATCCCACTCACCATATTCCTGAAGCACCACACATTATGGCAAGATATAACATAAGATAGTGTATTGCTACATTGGCAGACATTATATCACATCTGTTATAGAATGCCAGAATAAGTGGTCTGGCAGCATGCCATACTCAGTTAAACAGCTTGGAAAAATCTGCCATTTTTAAAAAAGAAAAACACTTTCACATTCCTTATCCCCTTACACATTTACAACATATGTACTGTCATGGCTCTAGAATTAGTATTAAGAAAGTATTTCAATATATTATTCTAAAGCATCTGAATAACAAAAATGTCAATTATGTATGTTCAGGTGGAGAGCCACTCACCCAAGCAGAAGACAATGAATCTTAGTTCACCGGGGAAATCAAGTTTATGCAATGAGAAAAACTGAAGAACACATCCCATTTTTCTAAGCAGGAGGAGGAAACTGAGTTTCTTAAATGATGAACATACAATTGTGTGCGTGTATTATACAAAGTTTCATGTATTTTTGGCAAGTTAAACAGCCGACATCACTGTCTCCATAAACAGCACCTGCAACTAATTTTTTCCATCTTGTTCATATTTGATATTTTTAGTGAAATAATATCCAGAACTTTAAATTATAAAATCATAATAATATTTAAAACATAACCTATGTATGTGGTTGAATCAACCTTCTTCTTCTTGGTCAAATTTCAATAAAAAGAAAAATAAGATGTTCAAGATAGTTGGAGAGATCAAGAGGCTAATTTCTTATATTAAAGCAGTAGACGCAATACCTGCTTATTAACTGTTATTGAAAGTCTCCAAACATTTCTACTCATCTTTAAGCAGACATGTTTCATGCTCTGTGCACGCAAATTAACACTGGTAATTTAATATTATCAAATCTTAGCTATAGTGTAAGAATATGAATTTAATATTCAAACTGAGCTAGATTGCAAGAAAATTAAAACCAGAGTAAACCTATACCCCAAATATACATCTAAAATCATTCTGAGAGTTCAGTTAATATCTTTTTTTTGGCTTGCTTTTAGTGAACTTTTTTTCCTTAAGTATTACAATACTAATACTTTTGGTTTCAGCTAAGGGAGCTACCCAGAGGCAGGCTCATCACTAGGATCAAACCCAGCTGTTTAATAAATTTTAAGTACTAAGTGTTAATTGAGAGATTTCCCAGTCCCAAGCTTTCCAAGGTAATATAACTTTGGAGAAGTTCCTGTAATTTGGGTACAATTTAAACTGAACATTCAAAATGAATTTACTCCATCTGAAGGAAAACAGCACAATGCTTCAGGGCCCAGGTTTCAGAGAAAGATTATGAATTTATAATCCAGCAAGGAACATGAAAGCCTTGCTAGTGAAGTTTAAGAAATATGATCCATTGCCATTTTCTAAACGTGAGGAAAAATGTGACAAGTGTGATTTAGAAAGAGGTATTCAATACATGCAGTTTTCTCTTATTATTTCCCATTTGTAATGGTATGGGCCAACATAAAGCTACTTCCATATACAAAGACTGAAAACTGTTGGGGAAAATGCAACAACTAAAAACCCATATCCTCTCAAAACTTGAATATTCACAAGAAGAGAAGCACTAGTTTTATACAAAATGCAATAGAAAAAAAATCTCAATTTACAAATGAGATGAATGCCTTCCCAAGTGCCCTTTGTTAAAGGATTCATCAATTACTTTGTGTGCTGCAGACTGCTAGGAAAGTAGCTGTTTTGAGGGGGACAAGGAAAACGAAGTAAAAGGCATTCTGCTCTTCCAGACATCACTCCTTCCATAACCTAATAAAATTCAAGCCCATATTTACCCTACCAAAAACAATGCCTTCCAATGGCTTCAATGCAGCAAATATATTAAAAAATATAAAGCCCAATGGGGTGTGGATGAAAGGACATGAAAGGAGAATCAGTTGCAAGAAATGTGGTTCAAAAAAGAATAGCTGCTTCCAGAGTTCAGAGGTTCTGCCTCTCCATTTATTCAGTTCAATTGCAATCTGTCAGCTCTTTCAGAAGAGATACTTCTGCCCTCTTGTTTTGTTGGGAAAGCAGATCAAGAGACCCAGGAAAAAGTGAGATGTTTTGCCACATATTTGGGAGGCAACAGTTAGCCTGTTGCTCTCACCTGAGGGTTCCTAATGTAAATGAAACAATCTCACTTTGATTATAAGTAGCTTTACTCACATTTCCAATTATTCCTCCTTGAGAGAAAAAAAAACTGCTGCAAGCAATACTGCATTACACCAAGAAGAGGTGCAAAACAACTCTAATGCTGCTAAATAATACTACTTTGATGGTTTAGCATCTCCTGGCCTCCTCTTAACTTTCTTGCTTCTTGCTACCTCTGCTTTCTGATCCCCACTACAGCAACTGTGGGAACTGGTATTTCATCTCATGCCCTGTGGAAGACAAGCCATGGTTCCACAACACTATAGTTATCAAATATAAGTATATATTCAATAAATATACATATACACATGGTATGAGTTGTGCTGGTCCTATTCTCCCCACCAGCAGCACCACCACCTGCACTTTCTACTCAACTCCAACAGCAGAGAAAGCCTTTTTTTCCCTTTTTTTTTTTGGTAGTCTCTCAAAATCTCCTTTTGCAAGAAAAACAAGGACATGGCAGTTGAGAAATCTCCCTTCCACATTTAATTCATCAAAAGAACAGTGGAGTTTATGGAGCTGCCAGCCTCCTTTTCTAATTGTTCAGCCTTTTTATTCATCTACATTGCAGAGGCTTGTTCTGCTGGGGTGTGTAAGAAAAATACTTCAGTGATGTTACATTGGTTGTATTTTTGTTGTCTGTATTTGATGTAAATCGTTATTTAAGAGAGCTGTGCACCAATCAATTCACACCCAAAAGTTTATGGTTTCAAAATTAACAATGAGTTTTCATGAGTAGAGAAAATCAGACAGATTCCCCACCCTGGATCCCACCTTTTAAATTTCTCAAGACTCTTGGTAAGAGTTTCCTGTTCTCACTTGTCCTAGCTTCTGCAATTTCAGCCCATTCTTCAGAAATGGCCTTGCTGGACTGCCGTAACTGAACTTCCAAGCAGATCTCCACACCTCCTTCTTCCACAAGGTATACTGTATTCCAGGATGCAACTTCAATTTTTACCCTTTCCCTAAAGTCTTTATAAAAGAACTTAATGTATTTCATTAAATAAATTCCACATTAGTTGTGTCTCACATTTTTTTAAAAAGCACAAATGTAAAAAGAACTAATCTTTCTTTCCTCTGCTCTTTACCTTACATGGTATCTTTGTATCAATACTAACCATCCCTGTTTGCTGCTAAGAAAACCCCAATTCAATACTGGGGTGTTGCTCCTACCCACGTGCTGACCTCACCTGATCCATGCCCTGTCTTTCCAACTGTGAAAACACAAGCTAAGCTAGTAAGCTCTGACATGTGATGGTCAGGAATGGAAATGTGAGTAGGGAAATGAAAAGAGATAATTAGGAGTTCAGGTGCGGGGAAAGAAAGAAGTGGCACTTCTCATCAGCGCTGCCTAAGCAGAACTCCGATATTCCACGTTTTTTTTTTAAAAAGGAAAGAAACAGTAGCAGAAGAGTAGCAAATGGGAGCTAGGACTAAACCCACCACTTGCCCCTCCCATGCTTTGCATTTCCTGCACCATCCCCTCCCATGCTTTCCCCCCATCACTCAGACATCAGATTCAATACTAGAAAGTTTCTCATAAACATGCCCATTGCTAGAGCCATTGAAAGCCCTGGGGTTTTTGTTGTTAGGCACACAGGGGTTGGACTGGTTCCCTATACAGATGTCCTTCTGGAAACGGGCTGGCACAGCTCCATGAAGAGCTGAGACCACTGGCTTGTTGGTGGTGACAATGGCTCGGAAGTCTGGCCTGGCCTTGGGCCCTCCTGCCACCACAGGCTGCCTGAAGAAATAGGATTTGCTGCCATGGAGCAAGCACTGGTCATCCCCAAAAGTGGGGATGAAAGGGTTTTGAGTGACCCGATCGGGGTAGAGAGACTTGCTTAGCATATAACCACCACTAATGCCAGGATTGTTGTGGTGGTGGTGGCTGGTGGCAGGCAGTGAGGACTTGTTGTTGGCAAAAGTGGACTCGCTTGCTGGCATTTCAAACATATGAGCATAAGGGCTTCCCTCCAAAAAGCGGCCTTTGTCCTTTAAGCTCACACTGCGTGGGGCCAAGGCTGCTTCTTCCTTCTGCAGATCCACAAATGTGTCATAGGAGTGCTGCCGACGGAGCTTGTTGCGATTCTTTTTCTGCACCTTGGAGGCAGAGTTGGAAGGGCTCTGAGGGTACTTGGTGGAGGTGCTGGTTGCCACTGGCACAGGAGCAGATGGCTGATCCAGCTCTTGAAGGGAGTTGTCCTCACTGATATCATAGAGGTTGCCTGCCTTCTTGCAAGCTTCACACCGGATACATGGCTGACGGGTGGAGTTCTGACCCACCACAGCTGGGGTGTAGTTATGCAGCTTAGATGGGCAACTGCGGCAATAATTAGACCCTGGCCGTTCTTCCCAATCAAGATTGGTAAGGTTTTTTTCCCATGGCACTGGTACCCCACTCACAACACTGTGCTTGTGCTCATTGTTTACTCCAAATTCCCCTGACCCATGTTTGTGATGGGTCCTATTTGTACATGTCCCTGTTCCCCCTAGAGAGTCACGCTTAAAGTCATCTCCCCGTTCTTTATAGATATCTGTCAGATCTACATGTTCCCAATGTGGTGAGTTTTCCTTAGCCCGGAATTGGTCCAAATAGAAATCCCTTAGCCCTTCCTTGTCTCTAAAGTAGCGCTTGTGATCAGGGGAACGGGGACGCCGTCGATAGGCCAGTTCAATCTCATCAAATTCTCTCCGTGATTTAGCTGAGGCTGGGCGTTTCTTTAAACTATCTTTATATTGCTGTTTTCTCCGCTTTGCTGCATTGCCTTCAATGTTGCCATATGTT
Organism: Boaedon fuliginosus; assembly: GCA_027560395.1. Lineage (NCBI taxonomy): Eukaryota > Metazoa > Chordata > Lepidosauria > Squamata > Lamprophiidae > Boaedon > Boaedon fuliginosus. The sequence goes on from JANHGC010007606.1 coordinate 57,192, forward strand.
ACCGTATGAGTGGATATGTCTGAAACATCTGAACGGATTAAATCATCATTTGCTCCTCCTCCACTATATCGATCACTCTTGAATGACAGTTTGCCATAAAGGTCACCTAACTGGCCATGCTTGGCTGGTGGTAAACCAATATCTAGTGGCTTTTTACTGAGGGATCGAGACTGGGAAGAGAAGGGTGGATTATCACAGTCATATAGTCCATCAATAGAACTGGCACTACCAATGCTATGGGGGCGATGATGGTGATGATAATGGTCTTGATAAACGTTACTTTCTTTCAGTTGTAGATTGCCGAAAGTCCTTTCTACCTCACTAATATAATCACTGAAAAGATTCTCCTCACAAGGGGGGTTATTATAAGACTTGCAATCAGAGTGGGTGAAGCTACGGCGATGTTCAGAGATATCATAAACTGATGATTCACGGCGGATGAAATCCAGGGCACTTTGTGGTGATCCATTGACACCTGAAAGGTTAGCCATGTTCTTTGCTGTTCGGAGCAGACGTAAAATATTAGAATGGGTATTGTTCATGGTGGCAGTGGGAGAATTCATAGAAGAATGACGGTCTTCAATAGCCACTCCATGGATGCAGCTGTAAATACCCTGAAATGGGAAAAAGGAAAAAAAAGGTTAATAGATTTGCTTAGCAAAGAAGCTATAGAGTTAGAAGTTGAAAAAATGTCTTTTGGTAAACAAGATTTTATTTATTTATTTATTTATTTACTTACTTATTTATTTGTCAACATGAACAAGATAAAAGATAAACATATAAACATGAACATAAACATGAATGAGAAGTGTATAC
>JANHGC010007607.1:4677-15659 GCA_027560395.1 Boaedon fuliginosus
AGATAAATAGATAAATAGATAAATAGATAAATAGATAAATAGATAAATAGATAAATAAATGCAATAGTTGTTATATTTTGATCCTGTATACTCTTCAGCTCTTTTTAAAATTAAATCTGAAATATTGCTAGCAATGTGAAAGCATTACTGACATCCTATAATAACAGTGTTATTATTCAGACATTTCCTGACTAATCCATGGGATTACCACAGCAGGGATGAACGGATCCTGTCCCTTAGATCTCCACACACTGAAATAGCTTTCCCTTGGAATTGAGAACTTCCCAAAGCCAAACTATATAAGAAACTTCCATGATTTGTGCATATTTCGAACACTAAGCCTCCTGTGAAGTCGGTATTCTTTGAACTCATTTTCTTGCAGATGTTTCATTACCTAACTAGGCAACATCACCAGTGTGGATAAATGTGGGCTTCCCTCCCTATTTATATACAGGTGGGGGTATATTTTTCTCTTTGGTAGTTTCTTGATTACAATATTGTTTTCTGCTTCTTTGTATGGTATTAATCCTTGCTTATCTGGGTGTTGGCTGCTAAAGAAAATGTATCCTGGGTTTTGATTCCTTCTTGGATGTTTTTTATTGCCTCTTTTGAATGGTGTTTAAATATGGTTTATTCTTCTGTATTTATTGATGACTGATTTGTCTGAATGCGAAGCTTCCAGGAATTCCCTACACTTTTCCAGGAATTTAGCTTCGTATAGGATGCTCAGTTTTCCAGTTGGAATTATAATTGAATCTATACATGTGTTGTGAGTTTAAGTTTTAATCTTGTCCTCTGACCGCTACTTGGTATTCATGGATGCACACTGCTAGTCTTTTGCCTGTCTGTCCTACATAGAGGCTGTTAAGAATACAACATTCAGTACAACATATGGTACAACACATAGTACAACACACAGTGTAAGAACTGTTCATCCCTGAGCTGCATATATTCTCTTCTATTTAAACCTCCTGTTTCACTAAGAATGAGATAGGCCAATGAAGCCTTCTGTGCTTTCCCTTCACGAGACAGTGATCATACAACATGGATGTTGGAAAATACTTACTTACAAACATTCAGAAGTGAAGCAAACCAAACATTTAAAATAAGCAACCATATCCTGAGCATTGTGTTCTTCTGTCTATACAATTAGCACTGCAGTGTTTTCCTCAAATATATACCGGTAGTAGACTTAAACTTATCACTAGAATTAAGCCCAGAATTGCAGTCATAAGTCATTGCAGTTGTAAATCGAGGCACCATGTGACTGGATTCTATTTTACAGCCATTTTTGCAAAGTTCATAGAGTAAGTCAGTGAGTCACGTGATCATTAAGCAAATCCAACATAGCCAATGGGGGGGGGGGGTTTGCCAGAAAACAGTAAAAGAAGTTGCAAATCATGATCAAGACTGTGTGACACTGCAGTCAGTCATAAATGTGAGCCAGCTGCCAAGCACCAAAAATGCAATCATATGACCATAGGTGTGTGTGTGTGTGTGTGTGTGTGTGTGTGTGTATAGCTGTTGTACTTTCAAGGATGTATCAAAAGGATGTGTTTTTTGAATTCCACTGTAATTTTGAAGGTTTGATAAGCAAACAGTTGTAAATCCAGGATTACCTATAGTACTGCTGGTGGCTACAATTTTTATGAGCAGTTTGTTTTTAAAGGGGATGAAACTCCATGGGTCTATGGAGATTCTCAGTCATCCAGGTCATGATTGTCCCAAAGGTGCTTTTTCAGGAGGCAACTGGACTTTCTTTTTTTCCTATTGAACACATTTCGTTTCTTATCCAAGAAGCTTCTTAAGCTTCAGAGCTGAAGAAGCTGTTTGGATGAGAAGTGGAACATCTTCAAAAGAAAAAAAAAACAAGGAAGTCCAGTTGCTCCTGAAGAAGCACCTTTGGGACAACCATATTACATGTTTATCCAACCCATGAGTGAAGCATCAATATGAATGAACAATACTCTGCTGTATAGGTCTTCTACACAACCCAAGTTAAGAAAAAAAACATTGTTAAAATTTCTAAAATGATAATCTATTTGAGGCTTATTTTAAGGCCATTTAAGAGGAGGAAAAGGCAAGGATTGAACAACTTTTGCTGAAATATTTGTCTTGAATTCTAAACCCTGGGTTGATCAACTTGAGTTTCAAACATGTAACTTCTACAGTCAAACGCACCACAATAGGTCACATAAAGTTAGGATAGGCAATGATAGCATTACTTTTATAGCACTCTAGAAGTTGAAGCTCCAGAATATAGCAGAATTTGACAAACTCAACAGCTTTGAAGATGACACTTAGTAGAAAAGTCATCATCCTATTTCTAAATAGATTTCTGTTAACTGTTTTAAAACTCGTTATAGAGGAATAAAATATTGAGGTGGCTATTGCCTCACTTTTTCCAATATCATTACAGTATTACTTTTAATGTTATTCATCAAAGCTTCCACTCCTTCTCCGCTATATATATTGATTCTGGGATTTATTTCTGGAAGAATATGAGAAATATTCTTGCTTCAATTATCTTGCTTGCTTCAATTATCTAAGTTATTAAAAGTGTAGATTCTTGGGTGTTCCTGAAGCTGGATGTCAATTTTGTTCATTTTATCTGCTTTACATCTACACAAATATTTGCATTTTTATAAATAAATACATGCACTACAGAACACTATTGACTATTAAATCATGACGGGAATAATATTTTGAGAAAAGGTAAACTGTTTATTCAACAGGATGAGTCTGTACCCAACCAGTGGTTTGATCTACATGGCATTATAGCATACATAACATAGGATCCAATCAGATACTCTAACTGAATGGACTTTTTTAAAAAATCATACATTACAGAGACAATATTCATAGGAGGGACAACAATCATTATATAGGGCAGCCAACCAGCAGTTTCCTAGAGTTTTCTGGCAACAACAAGAAGCAGCCACTCAGAAGCAAACTGGATTCAGGAGGCCTATCGCCATACTATGAAAAATGCAGCACTGATAATATAGTCCAAAATATCAGATTTTCCAAAAAAATGGGGAATTGTTTAGTCTAAAAAAAAGAAAAGTGCACAGTCCTTATATTATTAAAGAATCTTTAACATTTACATAGTTTGCTTATGACAGTTTCTGTACAACAATAATATAAGGGCAGGTGGAATTGCTTCTAAGTCAGCACCATAACATATTTTACTTGGCTGAACAAAAAGAGTGCCTTCACAAGTTACAAGATAAGAGAACAGGCTAGGAGAAGAAATAAGTCATTTTCCTCATTGTAAGCTAAAGTAGCTCCAGTTAAGCATGGCATACATTTATGGGAAGAGTCAGTTACTTTGCCTTGGTGGATAGCATCAAGTCCATCACTCCTAGTTCTTAGATAAAAATGTGTGGTCTTGCATTTTCTTCATACAATTTCTGTAAATTATATAAATCCCATCCTCTTTTCCTCAGAATGGGACAACTTGTCACAGCCAACTCGCTGTGGACAACTCTCCACTGCTAAATCATCATGGCCAACTTGCCACAACCAACTTGCCATGGGACAACTTGCCATGACCACCTTGCTATGGGGCAACTTGCCACGGGACAATTTAACAATTCAATTTAATTATTTAAAATAATTTAAAAAACAGTTTAACTTTTTTTTTAATTAACATTTCATTTTGTCCCTCCTTTGGCATCCTTTCTTTAATGATTCCATTCCACAATTTCTTTGATATTAGTGTAACTCGTGTCCCACAGTGAGTTATCCTGTGGTAAGTTGGCCATGGGAACTTGGCTGCAGTGACTTATCACAGACCCTCTTTTCCTAGCTTCCTATATAATGTCTGGGTTTGGTTAAATGTCAGCCAACAGGAATATTCTCATTATTTATCATTAAGGACAGAGATAGCCTCATTTTTTAAGCTACAGGGATAGTCTCAACAGAAATAGCATATTTTTTTAGCATTCTCATGGGGGGGGGAGACTATAGAATTGGTCAGTAAAAGAAACTCCCCCCCCCCGCCCATTAAAAATGAATTAATATGTATTCCACCTCCCCTTTCTCTTACACACATGCACACCAACACATTTTCTTCCCATTTGTACTTGTATGCATTTTACATTCTCCCATGAAATCTTTGCTGGGTTAGGTCAAGCCATGCCCAAATGTGTCTGAAAACATAGAGATGAATCTATCAAGATTTTCCCTTGTGCACGACAATCAGAAAATGGCAGTTCTGCAGAACAAAATATGCTTAAAAGAGGAATTGTTGCTAGTTTATGCAACAAGAATTTCCTATCAGGAAGTGTGGCTACTTCATCAGATTCACTCCAAGTCTTGTTATTTAAAACTACAAAGAATTGGACAAAGGACTTTTTCACAATTCCTAATAGTCAACACCAATTTGACAAGACGGAATAGTTTTTCTTTAAAAAATAAAGACAATCCTTGTTCTTATAAGAAAATGGAAGAAACTGTACAAGAGATATTTTGATATGTCCATCTCCCAAGCACATTTAATCCAAAGATTTGTTCTGGTGCTCAAAAGGCACTTAAAGAGTTTAAAAAAAAAACAACCACCAACAACCAATAAAAAATAGAACAAAAATAATTTAATAAAAGGTATAATGTATCCTATCTTTAAGGAGAAAAGTAAACCTTCAGATAATTCTTCGGCTCCCATCATTTTCAAAAACATGTGTAACAAACACAAATGTAACCAAAGCAGCTCTTCTCCATAAAGCAAAGTAAGGAAAAAATATTACTGGCAATGAAAATAGAACAATTTGCCAAATGTCTCTCTCTTCCCCACCTGTCCCACTTTGCAATATCCCACCTATGCAAAAACTACATTTGCTGGTTCATTACTACCACAAATGGAATATTTGTTGTCATAATGAACTAGGGCAGAGGCCCCCAAACCTTTGGGCACCAGGGACCAGTTCCGTTGGAGAGAGGTTTTTCTATGGACCGAAGGGGGCGTGGTTTCGTGTGCTGTCCGCATTCCACAGATGGGGCTTTGCTTGTTTGCATGGCCCATTTTCTGGCATGCCACAGACCAGTGCCGATCCACGGACCAGGTTTGGGGACCCCTGAACTAGGGGCTGTTCATATGCTAAGGAAGGCTCAGGGACATGTAGGTAATTTGGGAGGGGGGATTAAAAGAATTAAAAGAAATGAAAAACTAGCACGGTTAACTAATCATGGCATTAAAAATGCCTACTACATTAGCAGACATATAGATAAACACCATTTATCATTATAATATTATATTGAGGAACAATATTAGAATAACTACATACATTCCTTTCACGCTATATATGAGAAGGTCAAAATTCCTTCAGGATTGGAGGTTGTTCTCATTTTTACTGATGCATTTCTAATATACTGAATTATCTATTAAGTGCAAGGATCTGGAGTCACAGGGCCGCAATTAAAATTTAGCATGAAGAAGAAACATTACAGTTAAGCAGATATTTTTCATACTGGAAGCAAGTACAGCAATATATAAACAGGCTAGAACAGGCAAGGGGCAGATTCATGAAACGAAGTGTGTTCACAGATGAGATACAGAAAATGAGATTCACACAATGTCATGTATGTTCACGTCATAGAGGAAGAGGTTATTTCATAAAATATGTCCCTCTTCTATGCAATTTCTGACAACAGATGGTATTAGGAATCAGAGGATAAATATGAATATATTTTCCTCCTTTGGCAAAACAGATTGCAATCCTTGTAAATTAAATTTTGGCTGAAAGTGTACTATGAATTAAAAGTACAGCAAGGCAAATTCAAGGCCGCTAATTACCTAGAAGTCACTAAAATTGACCTCTAATGAGGAATGGAAAACATTTACTTTCGTTTCAAGAGTGGCCATTGCAAAATAAATTCAAGAGATATCAAGCAATGGAACATGCAGATTTAACTGAGTGTGCAGTTTCAGTAAGATTTATCAATGTTAAAAATATAAGTGTACTGATTGAAAGTAAACAAAACTATCCTAGTTGAAGGGCTGGTATTAGAGACATCTGGTTATAAATGCTGATTTTTTAAAAAGCAGCAAGTAGAGCCTTGAGTTCAGTGAAAGAAAAGAAAAAAGGCAGGCATGCAAATTGCTAGAGTCCTTGGTTGTTGATTTTTTGTCTTGCTTTCTTTTTTGCCTATATTAAAGTGGAGAGACCAATTTTATTTCTGTAAGCCCCAAATCACTGTATATTGTTACATAGTACAGTAGACAAAGTGCAAATTGTTTTCTTGTCAGTTCAGATATATGCCCAGCTCAATCAAGTATGGATCATGCTGTTCATGCAAAGGGATGTGGCCCAAAAAACCCCTTATATACTGCTAAGGAACTTTAAAGAAATATAATTTTATTAAAACCCTCCTTGCCTGTTTTAATCCAGATTAAAACAGAATTTCACCCCCATAGGAATCATTAGCAAAAGGGAGATGAGAGAATAAAATATTTCAACCATTATATAAGGTAGCCTATTTATTTATTGTTATCAACCAAAGGTTACTTCAAAGTCCTCTTCTGTTTTGAAAACAGCGGGAGTTGTGTTTCTTTTGTACACATGTAATACTGTGCTACAACATGAAGTACATACAAAACATCCTAGATTTCCCTTTTATATAAGGGGAACTTGTACCACTTTTTACTGTTTGCATCCACATCTGGCGCACTTCTTCAACTAGAAAATGACACATTTCCATATTCCAATGAAGCAGTCCTTAAGAGATGACGACAGAAATCCACTCATCTATGAGAACCGAATTGATCATCATCATCAAACAAATTCAGTATTTCCAGGACAACTAGTGTTTCTTTTCATTTGTAACTCTAAAGCCAAATCGCACCGATTTGAAAATTCAGTTCACAAACTGATCAATAGTCTATTGCTTGATGTATAGTTGCTGTGTAATTCACACACACAAAAACACACTCTAGCAGATACCTAAGGGTGAGGTAAGTCTATTAAATTGTTACTGGGCTACATAAAGTTTCATATATATTTCTAGACAGACTTGAATATTCCAGTGGTAATTACGTAAGATGACAATGGGTAGTACCAAATACTTTCAGCAATGTTGTTATATATGTAAATCCTTAAACCACTTCTACAATCCCAAATATCGTCTTTTTTCTTTTTACAAGAGTCATGTTTTCCCTGTCTTTTCTTCTAAGGATATCATTTCTACAATCATACTGCTTCCTTCTCAAAAGAAATGAAGATCAGAATGATCCATCATTTTCCCCAAAGAATTCTCCTTTGTGAGAGCGATAGCTACATTGTGCCAGATTTATCTGAAGAACTGTTAGGAAAGAGCTTCTCTGTAGGTGTCACTGCAGGACTCCCCATTCCTGAGCTGCTACTGCTACTTGATCGATGTTGGACAACCGGTCTGATGGGACGCATTGGTGGGGGCCTCAGCTGAGCTCCTGCAAGCCGGGCTGAGAGAGCAGGTTTAAATGTCGTCATCATTTCAGTGGTTGAGCTGCTGCTCCGCCTCATAGCTGCATCAGGGTCTCTGATCATGATGGTATGTAGGGGACTGGCAGGTTCAGAATTGACCGAACCAATTTGTGGGTTCTTCATTGGTTCAAGAGTGTCCAGGACAACATCGGGGGCTTGTTTCACAGTATTTTGCCTTTCGAGCTCACGTAGCTCATTCAGGGCTGTGCTCATGGTCTTTTCAATGTCCTGTAAACACAGAAAAACAAACAGAGTGTGACCATTTCTTGAATCAGATGATGATCTAGTTTCCTGTCTTATTTACTTTGGGCAGAAGGTTTGATAGAGATAACCATGAATGGAACAATGACTCATGAAAGAATTGTGATGACAGTAATCAAGTCTCTGCTTGCCTGTGAACTGCAGCATATAAATTTCATGCTCATACAATGGTCTAGTGCACGGGATGTCAAACTCACCACGTCACGTTGCCGCCAGTTTGACACCCCTGGTCTAGTGCACCCTCCTCCAGGCTGGTTCTCCAGCTATGAATTGTGAGAGACCTGAAGGGCAAAGGCTGGAAAGAGTTCACTACACTGAGACACACTGAGAATGTGAAAAGGTATTTTTGGATCCCATTCTGTGGATAACTCACAACATTTCTAAATAAAAATATGACATTTTAGATACAGTCCAATTAAAAACATTAAAAAAAGAACACAGTAGAATTGATAAACAAGTAGATGCAATATCAAGGGAACATGGTTAGTATACCTGGAGGCTGCATTTCTGATTTCAAATGGATATGAGCTCTTTCTATTATAACTTAATTTACACAATGCAATTCCACTTCTTTCAGTTTTGGTATGGCAGAATATCAGGTCAGCCATTCTGTTTTAAGACCGAGATGGTACTGCCATCTTTCTTTATCTAACTAATATTTGTTGTCTCTTGGTGTATCCTCTTTGCATGGGAGGCATATGGTCGACTGTGCATTTGCATCTTACATGAAGCTATCTTTTCTATTTATTTATTTATTTATTTATTATTTTATCAAATTTATATAGCCACCCATGTCACACGAGGTGACTCTCTGGGTGGCATACAATAAAACCCACAATTAAAGCAGAATATAAAAATGAATTAAAACAGTTAAATAATTAGCATAAATAAAAACAAGGTTGTGAGAGGGCTAATAAGATGCCATACAGATAGCAACCGGCTGTCTGCTACCAGGAAACCCCCAGGTTACTCATTCTGAGGGTTTTCCAGAAGGCATACTGGTTGGGCTGACCTCATCTTGGGGAGGGGGTATGTTCCATAGGACAGGTACTACAGCAGAAAAGACTTGTCTCCTGAGTCCTGTCAGATGGAACTGCTTAGCAGGCAAGGCCTGCAACATGCCGCTCCGGGTAGAAGTACCAGGTAGAAGTAATTGGGGAGAGGTGTTCCCTGCCATTGGAGTCTAATAACTGCTACTAAGAGGGGAAGAGGACAGGGGAGTAAAACACTGTCAAAATAAATGAGAGTGAGGAAGACATAAATAAATGAACAAGATAAAAACATGATAAATCTTTGCCAGGGTACCAAGCTACAGTCTCTTTCTGAAGCATATGGATATGGCTACAGCAATCTATGCATTAATCATGTCCTATTTCAATGGCTACAAGGCACAGTAATTAGTTGCTGCCCTTGAAGAATAATAGGGTCTGCCCTTGTAGAGTGTCCAAAAATCACAGCTGGTACAAATTATTCAGAGCCAGATTGCTTTCTTGTGTACATTTTATGAGCCATACTATACCAATTTTAAATCAACTGTACTGGTTTCTAATTAGTTTCATTTATGAGTGATTTCCCCCTCCCGGTTCCTGCTGTGCTGCTTCATCATAGGAGGGGGCAGGTGCTCCTGGGAGGGATGAGTGAAGAATGCAGAGAGTGAATGCCAAGAGTGTGTATTTCCAGCAGGGTTGCCCATGGCATGAAGGTCATCCCAGCTGCCCAGCTAAAGCAAGCAGGAACCTCTACTGGGCAGCTGCAATATACAAAGATGTCAGAGGCAGACGATCACTTCAGTGACAATGGCAAAGGCATCAATTCCCACTGCGCACAAGAAGATAATGGGAAACCACATCTGAAGGTTTCAAATGGAGATCTTTTAATTACCCTTTTATTTCTTTTTGTAGACGTCAGGAAATGGTTTCTTGAGGGCTTTTTAGAAATTCCATTGGGAAGGACATATAAGGAAGGAAAAACACAATTTGTTAGGGAATGAAACAAAAGTTTGCATGTAATCAGGATATCCCAAAATGTTGTAGGACAGGCTTGATAAGTGAATCCGGAAAAATATTTGTATAATGTTGTTGTTTGAGTATTTCACTCCACCCTTCTTAAGAAACGATTTTAAGAGAGATTTGATGACAATTCTGACTTCATAACATATCTACGGTATATACAATGTCATTTTTCAGACTCAAAACCAACTGGGTAGCTTTTTTTTTTAGGCCATTCATTATTTTTACAGACACTGGATTAGGAATCTAACCTCAAAATAGAACATTTAGAGACTTGGAAGAAAATCATACAGTTTTATGAAACTGTTCAGTCATTAACATTAACAATAATTAAGAATTGCTGAGAGTTGAATGGCATGTAAATTAATAATAATGAAAAGAGAGGAGAGAACAAGTCTGACTTGAAAACTGTCATTATTAAATAACTGAGTTTGTGCAGTGAACCAAGCCAACCTGTCAAGTGGCATTTTTTGCATTTTGGCTTAATATCGTATGCAAATCTAAGCAATACAATGTGTCTGCCGTGAGATATGGCTTAGGGTATTGTATGTTCAAACCCAATTGTAGTTTACTCAACAAACCGTGATTGATCATGCAATCATAGGGTTGGAAGAGACCATGGAGGTCTTCTAGTTCAAACCCTTGTCCAGGGCAGAAATTCTCAAATCATAGCATAGTGAGATGTGTGAATGGCTTGGTTTGCAAATCACACTAATCCATAATCAATTGCCTGAAAATCAGAATGTCTGGGTTCAACCACACATTGGACCGAAATGAAATGGGAGTTTTGTTTATGTGATTCAGTACAATGGATGAACCTGGCAAAAGGCAGCATTTTCTTGAGATGCTGTGGTAGCTCTTTTAAAAACTTTTAAAAACTTTGAATCTTGGACAAAATGTTAATATTTGTTGGTATCTAAACTTAGTTTTGGTTTTTTTAAAATAATATTTTTACTTATTAGTTTTTAATCTCATCTTTATTACACTATATGCTACTCAAGGCAGCAAACATACATAATAATAGTTCCTTCTCCTATAGCAACTATCCTGTGAGATGGATAGGGCTGAGAGAGAAGGACTGGCCCAAAGTCACACAGCTGCCATTCATGTCTAAGGCAAGACTAGAACTCACAGACTCTTGGTTTCTAGGCCAGCACCTTACTGAAAGACAAGGGGAATTTGAGCATAAATATTCAAGATAAAAAGACATACAAGACCTACCTTCCTTCCTTCCTTCCTTCCTTCCTTCCTT